>RJWJ010014575.1:0-37629 GCA_004363605.1 Indri indri | reverse complement strand
CTAGTCTCAAATATTCAGTAAAGAGAACATTTATAAATTACAAGGTTAGCAGATATTCTGAACAATCATAAGGCACAACATGGCACACAAAAGCATAAATAAGGCAGATACATACAGCGGAACTTCAAACTTTTGAATCTAAAAAATAAATTTCATATTATGTGAGCCTCACATTCTTAATTTTTATTTACCATCATTAAATATTCTTTTCCACCCACACACCTAGCCTTCTTCAGATTAGTGGAACTATTTATTCATCATCCCTGAAATTCAACATTCTATATTTAATCAATTTAAATCTACTCATTCTATTAAAATAAATAATCATTAATTCTGGAACTCCAAAGAAAATGTGTTTTGAAATATAAATACACACTGAGACAGAAGTACTTTTTTTTAAACTTTTCTTATCAGATGTAATTAATCCCTTTACATGAGTTAAGACTGAGCACCATCAAATTTGCTTACTAATAAGGAACTGGTCACATCATTCAGCAAATAGCCTTTCTCTTGTTCCATTTTATAGGTCATCTCTTCTCCCTCTTAGATCTTACCAACCTTATACTTTAGTCACAAAAGCCACTGAAGTTATACTTTTCTGAAGCAATGATATAAGTTAAATTTCTTTCCAAATTCTAAGCAAAATAAGCAGTTAGCTAAGTGAAGCTGCTGACTCAGAACAACAAACATTTTAGCACTAGGCTCTTCACCAGCAACAAAAAGTATGCTTTGATCTACTGTGTACCAAAAAGCTCAGCAATTCCCAAGTAAACAGCTCCCTCCACTGGCCCAACCATCATCATGTGCTCTGATGTCTAAAGTCATTTGCGTTCCCCTAGTGCCAAGTTTGCAATAGAGACCACAGAATGCTAGCTAGAGCTGTTTGAGAATTTAAAAACAATGAATTAAAAGGGAGATCAGCCAACAGCTAAGAGGCAGCAACTTCTAAAGAGTATGAAGACCTCAATGGAAATATAATGAGAAAAAATATCTATCTATCTATTTATCTATCTACCCCAGAACTCCTTTCAGGGAGAGCAAGACCAGAGGTTGGAGAACACACTTTGAAAAGTATCTTGCACTTCTCAAAGGATATGACGAGATACCAAAAGGAAGAACAGTGATCTCCAAACTACTTTCAAAGTATAATGGGTCTGGATAGCTACTGGGCTTTTGTTTTGTTAATTGGATATTAAAATTCAAACATTGAACCAAATTGCTTAGTCACAGTAGCACTAAATACTTCTCTGCTCCTCTCTCATAAAACACTGATCTTCTCTTAAACAATATATTCAGTTTGAGGTGGTACTCATTATTAGCCTATATAGGGTGCTAATATTTCTTTTTAATAGTTATAATTCAGTCCAACCTTTTTTTCTTTTACTGGTGAGAGGCTCACAAAGCTAAAATTGTTTACTAAAACTTTCTTCACCTGAGCCCTGGCCAGATTACCTGACACTTAATGTGATATTCTTTATAGGACAATGGTTCTCAAAGTGTGATGCTTACACTAGCAGCATCAGCATTACCTGATACTTGTTAGAAATGTAAATTCCTTACTATTCAGCCATAAAAAAGAATGAAATAATGTCTTTTTCAGCAACTTGAATGGAGCTGGAGACCACTGTCCTAAGTGAAGTAACTCAGTAACAGAAAACCAAATACCACATGTTCTCACTTATAAGTGGGAGCTAAGCTATGCACATTCATACAGAGTGGTATGAAGCAGCAGGCCCCAACCTTTTTGGCACCGGGGACCGTTTTCATGGAAGACAATTTTTCCATGGACCAGGGAGGGGGGATGGTTTCGGGATGACTCAAGTGCATTACATTTATTGTGCATTTTATTTCTATTATTATTACATTGTAATATATAACGAAATAATTATACAACTCACCCCAGGTTGGGGGCCCTTGCTTTAGCAATGCGGTTAGGCACTAAGAAAGATGCTTTCAGTGCAAACACATTTGATGAAGTGGTGGCCTTCAGTAATTGCTTCTGTCCTTCATGTTCACATTTTTTTTCTTTTGAAAAACTCCAAAGGATTGTCTTTTAATTCAAGGTGTTTGGTCTCCATGTGGCAAAGTAGTTTTGAAGATTTCATGGCTTTGTTGGATAGACAGTCACCACATAGTATACAAAGCAGGCTTGGAATACGTGAATCGCCTGTGGCAATGAACCCATAATTTAAGTAGGACTCTTGGTATTTTCTTTTAAATGCAGCTTCATTTTGTTGGCAGTCTTAGAGTCTTCCGCTGTCTCATCATTGGGTCTTTCCTTCTTTTCAAAGAAGCTCTCCAGCGATATTTGTGTTTTACTCATTTTTGCTAGGGTTAGCTTGTGGGCTTACCAAAACTGTGACTGAGACAAGTGTGCAGTGCAGAATAGAGGCAAGGATGGAAGTGGTAAATAAAATAATGGGAATACCACATGCCGACCAAAATAAGTGTTGGATTCTGACTTAAAACTTGCCACCAGATGCAGCCATACAAATGAAGCAAAATGCTCACTTGCCACTAAAAAGCCCGTCAGCAGATGCAGCTTAACTGTCACTTGCCATTCACTGATAGGGTTTTGATATGAGTCTGCAAGCAATTGATTTATTATGGTCTCTGCACAGTCAAACCTCTCTGCTAATGATAATCTGTATTCGCAGCCCCTCCCCAGCACTGGCATCACTGCCTCAGCTCCACCTCAGATCGCAGGCATTAGATTCTCATAAGGAGTGTGCAACCTAGATCCCTCACATGGGCAGTGTGCAGTAGGGATTCTGTGAGAATCTAATGCCACCACTGATCTGACAGGAGGCAGGGTTCAGGCAGTGATGTGAGTGATGGGGAGCAGCTGTAAATGCAGATGAAGCTTTGCTCCTCCCTGCCACTGTAAAATTTGGATTCAGTCAAGGGGCCTCACTTAGGGATCTGGAGGGCCACATGTGGCCTTGAGGTTGCAGGTTCCCTACCCCTTAGACAGATTGTCCTCAGGCAATCAAAGGTAGTCAAATTGTTCTCACCTATGCTTACTGCATCTCTCCTACTGTACCATCTATTTTTGCCAAAAATATCTATTCATTGTTCAGATTCATTCAAGGGACAATTTCTGTGTGATTTTTGTTTCTTCTACAACTTAACCAAATTCCAGATAAAATTGGTATTTCCTTACTATTACAGACATATTTCTACCAAAACAATTTTAATACCTCATTTATTCATTTATAATAACTGACTTCTACTATTAGATTCCATACATTTGAGAGGTCAAAAAGTACTTTATTCTTTGTACCTCAGCACCCAAATCAAAGTACCTAGCACAAAGTAAGCATTTAATACATGTTTGTTAAATATGTGATTGGATACATATAACTTACCTAGTCCTCATGGTTTTTAAGATTTTTACAACTCCTGCTTTGTTGGAGAATTCTAGTCAATATCACTTAGAATGATAATTCTCTGCTTTAGCTACATCATGGAATTAACTAAAGAGCTTAAAAAATACTGATGTCTAAATCCTTTTCATAATCCACCAAAAGGCTCTGATTTAACTGTTGTGGGATACAGCCAAGGCATCAGAATTTTGAACATTCCCCAGGTTATTCTTACACAAAGTCATAGCTGATGTGAAAGTTGAATGTGAAAATTACTGCTACCAAAGTGAAGTCACTTTTGTCAGACTCAGACAAAGTAGAGCTGGGAGGTCAGGCAGTAGCGGGGCTCATATTTGTGTGTCTGAGATAAGAACTCACAAGGATTTTTCTAAAATCCATAAGAAATTCTTGCACACCCTACACTCATTTCATGTCTTATTTGCCTTACCTTGTGCTTTCTGCATGTCCACACATATTTCTGTAACAAGGTTTATCTAAGAGATTCTTCAAGACAGTAGCATTCCAGATTAGATGTTTTCACAAGAACACTTGCCTAGCAGCAGCTGTCTTTACCAATGGGCTAATGCCAGCTGCCACAATGAGCTTCTGTGACCAACATACCCTCTTTCAGAGCAGCTTACATGGACTTTGTCTTTTTGTCATTAAAAGCTTTCCCTTACTTCGGCCTCCCTGGATACACCTATCACTTGTCATAGCCTGTGCACCCTGAAATGCAATCCTCTGTCATCACTTATTCCTGAATAAGATCATTTCTTTGAAGGGCCTCTCTCTTGATTGTTATTTTAGGTTGACGCTGAGAACAACCAACTTAGAATGATTTTCAAGCTGGCATCAAGAACTATATTAAAACAGCAGGAATCAACCTGTGCCACCACCTCTACAACAACTTTACTGTGCAAATATTTCTGGTTTGAGTCTACTGAATTGGCTTGCTGAGTTTATCATCTCCATACAAAAAAAAAAAAGAGAGAGAGAGAGAGAAAAAGATGTTTAGAAGGATAGAGAATTCAATGTTTGGAAAAAAATAATGAAGGACAAATATTTCTATTACTAAGAATATACATTGTCTCAAATATCTTACCTAAATTTTTCCCCATGCCCAAAGTTGACATATTAAAGTATAAGTTTTATAGATTAGTAACTCACAAGCCTCTGCTTCAGTCAAAAATAGTATTTTGGGATTATATGTAAGATTTATTTGTTTGGCTGTTTTCTCAGAACCACATTCTGGTCCTTTAATAAAAATGATATTCCTGGCATATCAAACCCTCATAACACCTATCTGAGTAGAGTTCTAATATATTTCTAGTAGAATATTAGTATAATCTTACCTAGCATGCTTATGGAAAAATATCAATCACTTTGGTCTTCTGGGCCAGCTGTTTCAAACCAGTGTTGCCAGATACGTATGATATTCCATATTTGGGGAGTGGGGAGGTACAAAAAAAGTAAAGGAAAATAAAGACCATTTTTTTTAATTTGGGAGATTTTATTTAAAATATAACTTTCTGGCTTACATAAAAAGGAAAAACTAGAATTTTCAACAACACCAGGCAGCAAAGCCTCATAATACAGGAGAATGAAAGCCAGATGTTATGTTTCCAATGCTCAATCTGTAATAAGGATTATGGCACACACTCTCAAGTTTGCCACAGCTCCCACGAAGACTGGCTCAATCTCTTACTAAGTGTTTGGCTCTTATTATTGATGGGTTTTAGGACATACTACCCCAAAATATGGCACCTTGGCATATTGAATATTTTAAGAAATTTGAGAAAACAACAGAAATAGGAAAGTCACTACCCTTCCCCTTGCCCTTCTTCCCTGAAGCAGGACACAGACTATAGCAAAGATTTTCTGAACTTCTCCTGAAGCAGATGATAAGACTCTCATGTGGGAAGTGCCCTTACCTATATCTAAAAGAAAGGTACATCCTTATCTCCGAAGACAAGGAATACAGAGAAGAATTTGAACAAGCCTTGCTAAGTTTCTCAGTTTATTACCATTAGATCACACACTTTTTGCCCTTCCATATTTCTCCACAACTGTCCACTCTTCATCAAACCTACTATAAAAAAACACTTAGGTTTAACTATTTCTTTGGGTCTTCATTTCCTTATGAAGGAATGTCACGTAAAATATATTAAATGAATGTGTATGTTTTTCTTTTGTTAATCTGTTTTTGGTAGAGGGACCTCAGCCATGATCCTAGAATGAATAGAAGTGTATTTTTCCTCCTTCGTATTATCCTATGCTTAGGTGGGCCTCAAGTTTTGCTGATGAGAGTACTAATGTTATATGGGAGGATGGGAACAGAATGGGACAAATTTAATTTCCATGGGATATGATAAAAAGATTTCTCCCTGTGCAGTCAACTTGATAAACTTATCTTTGTTAAATCCCAGTTCTGCAAAATGATCTGACTCCCATGAAAGCATTACCCTTAAAGAAATTTTACCTACTCCAAATATTAAAAAAAAAAAAAAAACACTAGGGAAAACATGGCTTTATGGAGTGGAGGAAGAAAGCAAAAGAAAACCAAAAAATATGCGGAGGAAGGATATTTTAATGCAGAAAAAATTGCCTTTGTATATAGATGGCATATGAATTTTGAATATTAAATGTCTTATAAATTATAATTCAGAAATGACTAAATGAATCAGTTGATATATATGCATGTTGTGAAAGTTGTCAGAATCAAAATGGAGCACTAACGTCAAAAAACAAACAAAAACATCCCTGAAAATAGAGCTGGGAAGACCATGAAGAAAGGGTTCTTATGTGTGTATGTCTGATAACAAAAACTATCACAAAAGATTCTGCAAAAACTACAACCTTGTACAAAGGCCATCACAACCTTACACAAAAAATACTCTGCAAGGACATCTGCCCAAAAATTGCCTGTCCAACCTTGAATTGGCATCACGCTTGCTATTGATCTTTCTAGCCAAGGACAATAATGTGAAAACAATTATGTAATCCTCTTCATTTTTTTTTTCCTTTAAAAACCTTCTTCTTCCTTTACCTCTCTGACCATGCACATAGTTTACTATGGCACATGTATTCCCATTGCAATACTCTATTCCCAAGTAACTATCTTTTCCCTCTACAGAGCCTTTCTCTGTTTGTTATTTAGGTTGACAAATATGGTGTCAGAAATGGGACCTAAGAAAGATCACTATTGCAAAGAATCAGTGATTCTTGGAATTGGTGTGTAGTATTCACTAGAATCCCTTGAGCTATCTGATTCCATGGCTTGCCTTTTCTGCCCTGGTGAGTGTTCTTTCAGGCTGAGAATTTCTCTTTTCAATGGAGGTTTTTTTGATATTATTTAGGATCTGGTTTTAATAAAACTGCCTTAATAAAAGACTATATATCCCTCCCAGGATGATAACAGACTTACTATCTTTTCTAGGGAGTTCTTTCTGGCATAAAGGCATGTCTTTCTGGATTGAGCGCTGAGATTTCTAGAGATTTTACATTCTGTCTGTGATACATATCTTTTCTGGTAAATTTGCTTTTGGTTAAGTCTGTACACCTACTTTAAATTTTTATTGATTTTTATTTTTTATTATGGGTACATAATAGTTATATATATTTATAGGATACATGTGATGTTTTGATACAACCACACAATGTATATTAATTAAATCAGGGTAAATGGGGTAGCAATTACCTCAGCCATGTATCATTTCTTTGTGTTAGGAACATTCTAATTCCACTCTTTTTTTTATTTTAAAGTATAGCCTAACTTATCATTGACTGTAATCGCTTTGTTGTGCTATCAAACATTATTCATTCTATATAACTCTCTCACTATATTTGTTTTTTTGTTGTTGTTTGTTTGTTTTTGTTTTTATTTCAGCATATTATGGGGGTACAGATGTTTAGATTACGTATGTTGCCCTTACCCCCCCTCCACCCCGAGTCCGAGTTTCAAGCATGTCCATCTCTCGGATGGTGCACATTACACTCTTTGTCTCTCACTATATTTGTGCACCCATTAATCATCTGCACTTTATTCCCCCCTTCCTGCTACCCTTCCTGTCTTCTGATAACCATCATTCTACTCTCTGCCTTCATGATATCAATTATTTTAATTTTTAGCTCCCATATATGAGTGAGAACATGCAAGATTTGTCTTTCTGTGATTGGCTTATTTCATTTAATATAAGGTTATCTGGTCCCGCCCATATTGTTGCCAATGGAAGAATTTTACTCTTTTTTATGAATACATAATATTCCATTATAGATTTTCACCAATTTTTTTTTCAACATATTATGGAGGTACAGATGTTTAGGTTATGTATGTTGCCCTTGCCTCCCCACTCCCCCCCCAAGTCTGAGTTTCAAGTGTGCCCATCCCTTGGATGGTGCGCACTGCACTCTTTGTGTATACAAATACCCATCCCCTCCTCCCCTCTACCCCCCTCCCCCCTGCCCGACATCCAATAGATGTTATTCTTATATGTACACGTATGTGTTGATCAGTTAATACCAATTTGATGGTGAGTACATGTGTGCACCAAAATTTTTTAATGTACTTATCCATTCTTGGACACTTAGGTTGATTACAAATCATGGCAATTGTGAATAATGCTACAGTAACCATGCAAGTGCAGATATCTTTTTGATATACTGATTTCCCTTCTTTTGTGTATATACCCAACAATGGGATTGCTGAGTCTTATGGTAGTACTATTTTCACTTTCTGAGAAACGTTCATACTGTTCTCCATAGTGCTTACAATAATTTACATTCCTATCAAAAGTGTACAAGGGTTACATTTGCTCTGAATCCTGGCCGACATTCATTATTGCCTGACTTTTTAATAAAGCCATTTTATTTTATTTTATTATTATTTTTTTATTTCAGAATATTATGGGGGTACAGATGCTTTGGTTACATAAATTGCCTTTGCACCACCTGAGTCAGACCTACAAGTGTACCCATATACCAGACAGCACCTATCACAACTGTTAGCTGTGAATTTTCCCATCCCCTCCTCCTCCCTCCCATTTGCCTGACACACGATGAATACTAACTTCCATATGTACACACAAGTGTTGATCAGTTAGTACCAATATAATGGTGAATACATGTGGTGTTTGTTTTTTCCAGTCTTGTGATACTTTACTTAGAAGAATGGGCTCCAGCCCCATCCAGGATAATACAAGATGTAGTTCACCATTTATTTTTTAATGGCTGAGTAGTACTTCATGGTGTACTTATACCACATTTTATTAATCCACTTATGCATTGATGGGTACTTGGGTTGTTTCCACATCTTTGTAATTGTGAGTTATGCTGCTATAAAAATTTGAGTGCACATGTCTTTTTTACAGAATGTCTTTTGTTCTTTTGGGTAAATACCCAGTAGTGGGATTGCTGGATCAAACGGTAGTTCTACTTTTACTTATTTGAAGTATCTACATACTACTTTCCATAAAGATTATATTAGTTTGCAGTCCCACCAGCAGTGTATGAGTGCTCCTATCTCTCTGCATCCATGCCAGAATTTGTTGTTTTGAGACTTTTTGATAAAAGTCATTCTCAGTGGAGTTAAGTGATATCTCATTGTGGTTTTGATCTACATTTCCCTGGTGATTAGAGACTTGAGCATTTTTTTCTCATGTTTTTTGGCCATTAGTCTATCTTCTTTTGAAAAGTTTCTGGTTCTATACAAAGCATTGAATTATTTTTTCTAGATCTTCAAAAAATGATGTTGGTATTTTAACAGGGATTGCCTCGAATTTGTAGATCACTTTGGGGAGTATAGACATTTTAACAACATTGATTCTGCATATCCATGCGCATGGTATGTTTTTCCATCTGTTTACATTCTCTGCTATTTCCTTCCTCAGTGTTTCATAGTTCTTCTTGAGAGGTCTTTCACCTCCTTAGTTAAATATATTCCTAGGTATTTTATTTTCTTTGTTGCTCTTGGGAAAGGTATTGAGACTTTGATTTGGTTCTCAGCTTGACTGTTGTTGGCATATACGAATGCTAGTGATCTGTGTACATTAATTTTGTAACCTGACACTTTGCTGAATTTATCAAGTCCAGTAGTCTCTTGGCAGAATAAAATAAAATACCTAGGAATAAACTTAACCAAAGAAGTGAAAGATCTCTACAATGAAAACTATAAAACATTGATGAATGAAATTGAAGAGGATACAAAAAAATGGAAACATATTCCATGCTCATGGATTGGAAGAATCAATATTGTTAAAATGTCCATATTTTCACTATGGATGTGTGGATTTATTTCTGGGTTCTCTATTCTGTTCCATTGGTCTTTGTGTCTGCTTTTTATGCCAGTACCATGCTATTTTGGTTACTAGAGCTCTGCAGTATAATTTGAAGTCAGGTAATGTAATTCCTCCAGTTTTATTCTTTTTGCTCAGAGTAGCTTTTGTTATTGTGTGTCTTTTGTGGTTCCATATAAATTTTAGGGTTCTTTTTTTCTGTTTTTGTGAATAATGTCATTGGTATTTTGATAAGTATTGCATTGAATCTGTACATTGCATTGGAAAATATGGATTTTAACAATATTGATTCTTCCAATCCATGAGCATGGAATATCTTTCCATTTTTTGTATCCTCTTCAATTTCACTCATCAATGTTTTATAGTTTTCATTGTAGAGATCTTTCACTTCTTTGGTTAAGTTTATTCCTAGGTATTTTATTTTATTTGGAGCTATCATAAATGAAAGTACTTTGTTGGTTTCTTCTTCAGTGCATTTGCTGTTAGCAATATAGAAATCCTACTGATTTTTATATGATGATTTTATATCCTGCAACTTTACTGAATTTATTTATCAGTCCTAATAGTATTTTTTGGAGTCTTTTTTTTTCCTCTAGATATAAGATCATGTTGTCTTCAAACAAGAATAATTTGACTTCTTTTTCCAATTTAGTTGATCTTTATTTCTGTCTCTTGTCTGATTGCTCTA
The DNA here is from genome assembly GCA_004363605.1 of Indri indri. Taxonomy (NCBI): domain Eukaryota; kingdom Metazoa; phylum Chordata; class Mammalia; order Primates; family Indriidae; genus Indri; species Indri indri. The sequence continues at coordinate 27,286 of RJWJ010014575.1, read as the reverse complement.
TCTAGAACTTCCAGTACTATGATGAATAACAATGGTAAAAATCAGTATCCTTATTTTGTTCCAGATCTTAGAAGAAAAGCTTTTGGTTTTTCCATCATTCAGTATGATACTAGCTGTGGGTGTCATACATGGCTTTTTATCATGTTGAGACAACTTTCTTCTATACTCAGTTTTTAGAGAGTTTTTATCAGGAAAGGAGGTCGAATTCCAATGAATTCTTTTCAGTATCAATTGAAATGATCATATGTTTTTGTGCTTCATTCTGTTAACATGATGTATAACATTTATTTGTATATGTTGCATTATCCTTGCATCATTGTGATGAATCCTACTTGATCATGATAATTTTTTAATGTGTTGTTGAATTTGGCTTGCTAATATATTGTTGAGGATGTTTGCTTCCATATTCATCAGAGATATTGGCCTATAATTTTCTTTTTGTCATTGAGTCTTTGGTTTTAGCATCTGAGTGATACCGGATTTGTGGAATGAGTTTGTGAGTAATTCCTTCTTGATATTTTAGAATAGTTTAAGTAGGATTGGTATGAATCCTTTTTTGAATGTTTGGTGGAAGTCAGCAGTGAAACCATTGGGTCCTCAGCTTTTCTTTGATGGGAGACTTTTTATTACTGCTTCTATCTCATTGCTTATTATTGGTTTATTCAGGTTTTGGATTTCTTCCTTGTTGAATAACAATAGGTTGTATGTGGCTAGAAATTTATCCTTTACTTTAAGATTTTCCACTTTATTGGCATATAGTTGTTCATAGTACTCTCTAATTATACTTTTAATTTATGCAGTATCAGTTGTAATGTCTCCTTTTTCATTGCTGAATTTATCAATATTTATTGGGTCTTCTCTCTTTTTTTCTTAGTTAGACTGACTAAAAGTGTCCCAATTTTTTTTCCTGTTCAAAAACCCTACTTTTCATTTTCTTGGTCTTTTGTATTTTTTCTGTCAATTTATTTCTGCTCTAATCTTTATTATTTCTTTTCCTCTACTAAATCTGTGTTTGGTTTGCTCTTCTTTTACTAGGTCTTCAAGATTTATCATTAGATTGTTTATTTGAAGCTTTTCTACTTTTTTGATCCAAGCACTTATTGCTATAAACTCTTTAAATATGTCATACCACTCTCTCCGGGTCTGTAAGGTTTCCACTGAGAAGTCTGCTGTCAGATGTATTTGAGTTTCTTTACATGTTATGTTTCTTTTTCCTTGCTTCTTTTAGGACCTTTCCTTTATCTGTGACCTCTGGGACTTGACTATCAGATGTCATGAGGTAGTCTTGTTTGGGTTAAATTTGATTGATGTCCTGCAATCTTCTCGTATTTGCATATTTAAATCTTTTTCTAGGTTTGGAAATTTCGCTTTTATTATTTCTTTGAATAAACTGTCTACTTCAGTCTTTCTCTCTCCCTCCTCTTTAAGGCCAATAACTCTTAGATTTGCACTTTTGAGACTTTTTTTCTAGATCTTGTAGGCATGCTTCATTACTTTTTCTTTCTTTTTTCTCTTCTGATCATGTATTTTCAAATAGCCTGTCTTCAAGCTCACTGATTCTTTATTCTGCTTGATTAATTTTGCTGAAAGACTGTGATGCATTTTTCAGTTTGTCAATTGAATTTTTCACCTTCGAAGTTTCTGCTTGATTTTTTAAATTATTTTGTATCTCTGTTAAATTTTTCTGATAGCCTTCTAAATTCCTTCTCTGTGTTGTCTTGAAGTTCGCTGAGCTTCTTAAGGACAGCTATTTTGAAATCTTTGTCTGAAAGGTCACATAGCTCCGTCACTCCTAGATTGGTCACTGTTATCTTATTTAGTTCATTTGCTGAGGTCATGTTTTCCTCGAAGTTCTTGACACTCGTAGATATTTGTCAATGTCTGGCCATTGAAGAATTAGCTATTTATTTTAATCTTTGCAATCTGGACTGGTTTGAACATGCCTTTCTTGAGAAGGCTTTCCAGATATTCAAACGGAATTGAGTGCTGTGATCTAAGTCTTTGGCTACTGCATCTGTATCAGCACAAGGTGTGCCCTAAGCCCAGTAATGCTGTGACTCTTGTAGACTCCTGGTGGTACTGCCTTGGTGCACTTGGGTAAGATACTGGAGAATTCTCTGGATTATCAGACAAAGTCTCTCACTCTCTTCCCTCACTGCCTGTGCTGGGCTGCATGTATTGGGGAAGGAGTAACATGAGCACTCCCTCATTGTAACCAGTGCCAGGTCACACCTGAAGCCAGCCCCGTCTCACCGAAAGCCTGTGGTGACTGGTGTCTGGCTACCTCTGAAGTTTATTCAAAGCCCAAGGAATCTCTAGTTAGCAGGTTCTAAATCCTGCCAGACGGGGTTCCTCCCTTCAGGGCAGCAGGTTTCCTTCTGGACCAGGGTAGGTCTAGAAATGCATCTAGGAAGTAAGCCCTGGAATCAGGGGCTTCAGGTGTCTGCTTGGTACTTTATTTACTGTAGTTGAGCTGGTACTCAAGTTGCAAAACAAAGTCCTTTCTACTATTTCCCTTTCCTTTCCCCAAGTGGGAGAAGACTCTTTCTGAATTGCACTGCCTGGAGTTGGGGGAGGGGTGATACAGGCACTGACTGGACACAACTGTTGGTGTCTCACTGGGTCATATACACCTCATGACCACTGGCTCCAAGCCAGCACAGCTACAGGAATTGACCAGGGATTTTTGTCTTTCTGGCCTGACTGCCTTGTGATTTTATCCCAGGCTCCAGGCTGCCTTTTGTCAGCTGGTGGTGGGGCTAGACAGATCTCACATTTTTGGGTGGACTATTTCCCTCTGGCTGAGCTGGTCTAAATGCTCCCTCTCTGAGTGCCAGCAGAATTTTGCCCTGTTCTGTGCTCCCATGTGACAAGGTGGCCCTGAGTTCCAATGCAAAGTCCCATAATCACTTTACTCTCTCTCCTTCGGGCACACAGATTCTCTCTACACTTGGCGTTCTGCACAGCACAACTGGGGGAAGGGGGGGGGGTGTCATAGGAATTGTAAGACTCTTTTTTGTCCTCTTCAGTGCTTTTTTCCTTGATATAATGTTATAACCATGTACTGTGATTATTCACCTGATTTTTGGTTTTTCTGAAAGTATTTCCTTGAATGGATAGTTGTTGAATTTGGTGTTTATGTGAAGGGATGATCACTGGAGGTTTCCATTTGGCATCTTGCTCTGCTCCCCTAGTCTTAATATTTTGTTTGATCTGCATGCCTGGGTTACAATTTTGGTGAACACTCTTATCTTAGCTTCCTTTGATTTTATTTGACTCTTTTCCCTTGTTTCTGGAAACCTTTCAAGAGCAAAAATAAACATTCTAAATGATGAGTGCAGGATGGCTCATGAAAAGTCACTAGGGTGGTCACCACCATCTAAAACACCAGTCTAAACTCCTGACATTTCCTAACAGGATTTGTAGAATTGATTTTGTTCTCAAGAGATTAATAAGCAATGAAATGGTATTCCCAAACATTAAGGCATGCCAAGTTTTCTAGGATTCCAGCCAACAACATGATATGTTATTGCCCATTCTTGTGCATGTTTAAACTGATGCGTAAAATTACAATCAAGAAAATTCAGAGCTCAAATATTCATTATCAAAACCCCTGAAAATATGGAGTTAACATGTAGAGTCTTCTAAGTTCTCTATCTCTCTATTATTTTCTGCCTACTTTGAATGTTCTAAGTTTTCACTGGGGTTGAGATAAAAGCTCACTGCTTCTGGAATTCCAGACAAGATTTTTTAAATCTTTAAAAAAAAATCATTATTTTTTTAATTTTTAAAAAGAAGCTGTCTTAAATGGCTTTCAAATTAATGGCTTTACAAATTACAACAGTTCCATGGCAACAAAGAACCTAGATGTCTTTCAAAAACATAAATTTAGATTTGTATGACTGACAATTATATATGGTGATGTAACACTTAAATCAAAAATTAATATAAATGAAAAAGAACTAGATAACTATTTATAAAGGTTAGGCTCTCAGATCAAACAGGCCAAAATCTTAAGCTAAGAGCAGCAATATAAGATATCTCTGTTTGGTATAAAGTTTTGCTTTTCATGCTATGCAGTAGCCAAAAAGAAAAAGCTGGGGAGCAAAAAAAAAGAACTGCTACAATTATTGCCTCCCTGATTTTTTTAACCAAGAAAACCAGGACAGTAAACAAAAGATTTGTTATTAATTTAAGGTTACTTGGAGGTTTTGTTTTTCTTATACAGTTCAGCCAGTTCTAGTGAAAATGTGAACACTGAATATTTGCCCCTAAACAATTGAAATTGAAAAAAAGAAAAAAAAATGAAAAGAGTTTTTTTGAAAATCAAACTGTCATGGAAACCACTTTACTCAAAGTTTTGATCCACACAGCCTTCATTAGATTTCCTACTGGGGCAAATAAAGATGAGCCATGTGACCATATGCCAATTTCGTCAGAAATATGGTTTGGATCCAACTGTCTTTTATAAACTGGTGAGATTATATTACTATTTCATGACAAAAATTATAAAATAAAAACTAGCTATGTTTGTGTATGTGTACATGTATTTAGGTGGGTTTATGCATATGTACATGGAACATGTTAAATCTTATGTCTACTTGAATCATTTCTAAATAGGATTTTAAAAACTGAAACAAATTACTGAATATAAATGTAAGTCTGTTCTTGACTTCTTAAATTATATAGAAAGAATATGTATTTGGGTCTATTAATATACATAAAAATTATGCAATGGAAAACATGTTTTGAAAAATTATAAAATGGCTTTTATCTATAAAATACTTCCATGTGATAGTTCAAAATTGCTTGCTACAAATTAAAATTACTAAGGGTTACATTTATAATTAAAACATAAAATTTTGTATGTAAAGTGTGCCAAGAAAGTAAAATACATTTTAATAAGAAAAAAATTTTTAGAAAGGCATAAAAATGTGCTCTTAATGGAGAAAAAAACAATAATTTTGTCTAATTCAGAGTTAATTTAGAGATTTTATAAAATATGGATTTGGGAAGGAAATAGAAATAAGATAGAAAAGAACCAATAAGTAGGAAAGAGATGTAAATAAAGTTATAGATGTATTGGTAAGGAAGGTTAAAAAGAAAAGAGAATAATTTCTTATAAGAAAAAAATCTCGTGTGATAAATTTTCATCCTAACATAAAATGACCATTTAAAAAAGAGAAAGTATAGGACAAAACAGAAAGTCTAGCTATATGATAAGTAGTCTGAGTAAGTCATGGTAAGGTTTGTGAAGGGGGCATTTATCAAAAAAATTTTATCTGTGATCAAGTTGGCTATAATTAGAAGGGAATTATTCATGTTTTTCTAAAGACTGAGCTTTGACATTAAAAAACACACTAAAAATTTGTCTGCTATGTTAGAGTAACAAAGTTTTCTTAAAGTATTGATTTGCTTTTAGTAAAACTGCATTGCTTTTAGTATAATAAATTGCAAGAGGTTTTGACTTTTAATTCTGATATCTGTTTCTTTAACAGCCATCTTATAAACTATAAACAGTTTCTATTTCTGTCATATTTCTTCATGAGATCTATTTAATTTCCCTAGTTTCAGGTTGAAAATATGTCTTTTTCATTTAGAATAGTAATTTCATTTCTTAAGTTAAAATTTTTTGTTTGAAGCTTCTCAGATTTATATCTCAGAAGTTCATTTTTGGTATACCTTGCTTTACATGATTTGCAGGTCATAAATCATTGCCTTTTGTTTTTTCTCCCCTTGAAAAGGTATATCTTTCTGCTTGACTGTGGTGATAACTCTCTCCTTCAACCTGTTTGTTAACTCCTTTAACTTATTTTCCTCCAGTTCTAACTCTGCTGTTGCAGCCTGATGCTAAAATGTTTATCTTGAAGGCCTAGAAAAGCAATGTTTTCCTCCAGTATAACTTGATTCTGTACTCTTGGCTTTTCTTGATTTGACTGAATTATTCAATGTAGCTTGAATAGTTTTGTTATTAAGAGTCATGCATTCCCCTGCTCAAGGTTCTAGTTTTGTTATTTACATTCCTGCATAATATAATGTGTACTTATAACCCTGCACACACTCTTCTTGTATATGATTAAATTCAAGTGACTTTTTTTATCAGGTTTGGAAATCTAAACAGGCTTCCCTTAAGAAGAATCAATGACACTACCAGAGTTTTTTCTTCACCTTTTTAATAACTGGCCTAAAAAACAAAGATTTTATGTTTTATCAAAATAATTTCCTTTATTAGGTCTTCATTTACTTAAAAATACTGAGCTTTAAAAGGGTTAAGATTTTTCATTTAGTAGAGAATTATTTTCCCCATTTTACAGATGAGGAAACCAAGGCACAGAGAGGTTACACAGTCAGCTAGTAGTCAGTATTAATCAGGGTTCTCCAGAGAAGCAACAGAACTAATAGGATAGTCATTCTTTCATTCATTCATTCATTCATTTCTTTCTTTATGCATTATAAGGAATTGGCTTACACCCTTATGGAGGCTGATAAGTCCCTATATCTGCCACCAGCAAGCTGGGGACTCAAAAGAGCTGGTGGTGTGATTATAGTCTGAACGCTGGCAGCCTTGACACCCAGGAAGAGTCAATGCTTCATTGTGAGTGCGAAGGTGGGAAAGAACCAGTGTTCCAGTTGGAAGGCTGTCAGGTTGGGAGGGTCAGCCTTTCTGTTCTGTTTGGGCCTTTAATGGATTGGATGGGGCCTGCCCACATTAGGGAGGGTGATCTGCTTTGCTCAGCCTACCGATTCCAATGTTAATCTCATCAGAAACACCTTCACAGACACACCCAGAATACTACTTGGCCAAATATCTGTGCACCCTATGGCCCAGTTAAGTTGCAAGTTCCATCACAGTAGTGGAGCCTGAATTCAAACCTGGGCCATTTCCACCCATCCTGGACTCCCACTGGAGTCCAAGGTTGAAAATTGTTTGAGATAGTGGATAACAGGATGAAACATTGTGGAATGGTTGAAGTGATGCTCCAAAGAAAGTGCAAGCTAGGAAATATTGGCACTGATGGTATTATTAACAATAATTATTGTTTTTAGAGATGCAGCCAGGATAAAGGTTTGAAAGTGGGAGGTATTGGAAATCTCTAGTGGGTTTACAAAACAGTCGAAACAAGCGTGCTGAAAGGTGTATTAGTTAAGATATAGACTAAGCTGCTGCAACAAAGGGATCAGAAAGTACAGAGGCTTAAATAGAACAGAAGTTATTTATTTCCTGTATTCATAGGTGGGCAGGGTGCCTTTGCCAGTCCTAATACATGGCTTCCAGCTCTGAGTCCGACTCTTCTGATTGTTACCGTCTCCCAGCCAGTGGGAAGAGGGAGAGCACAGAGCAGCGCATGCCTATCCTTTCAGGGTCTTCACCGGAGCTGTGCAACATAGCAGCCACCTGTGGCTTTTGGGCACTTGAAATGTGGCTAGTCAGACTGAAGAAGTGAATTTTGTATTTAACTTAATTTTAAATAGTTTAACTTTAAATTGTAAAAAAATGTTACTCCATTCAGTTACTGTAAAACTCCTTTTTTAGGTATGCTTGAACAACTTGGATATATCGAATATGCTTTTTCAACTATTAAGTTTTATGAAATTGAAATACAGATCAACTATCTCTGATAAAAATATTGCCTTTTAACTGAGATGTGCTATAAGTGTAAAATACTCACAGGATTTTGAATACAGAGGATGGAAGAAAAGAATGTAAGATATCTCATTAATATTTTTTATGTTGGTTACAGGTTGAAATAACATTTTTGATATATTTGATTAAATAAAATATATTATCAAAAAAGGGTTAAGGTTTTTACATTTATGTAACTTTCTGTATTACTTTTAAAGTCTTTTGATTATCACGCTGGTCAAATGAATGATGGCTATTTTACAGTGACCTGTCAATCTGTTTTGATCAAATATTTTGACAACTTTGTCAGGCTTCCCTAGAATCAAAATTCTAAACTGAGTTTTTTTGACCTAGAATTAACCTTGGAATTTTCTAGTTGGACCCCCAGAAAGCATCAAAATATGTATCTCTCATCTTGTAGAGATATTAAAGGATTAGCCTTAATTGGTAAATTGCATGTGAAGCACTGTCAAATGATAAGTAATAACAGATCTTTCAGTTACATTTATCAGTTTGTTATTGATATATATGATTCAAAAATTATAAAAAATTTATAAAAGTATAATACATTGTAAGTCATAATTTTGGTTGTTATGGTATTTTTAAAGTTATATTTATATGGATATGTTATTAATGTGAGTATTCTAAAGATTACATGAAATTTATAAAAGTCTGATGGTCCTGATGTGACCCTATTAGTCATGATTATGGTTTTATTTTAAAATTCTACATGTAATAAAAATAACTAAATTACTTTGTCAATTGGGAATTTTCATTAGATTTTTAATCATAATTATTCTAAGTTTTTGCCATACAGTTATTGTTTTGAATTCTCTGAAATCATTTGCGATCAGCTATAATCCAAAATTGATTTTCATGGAAAAGACTCTAGAAAGTACTCTTGAACATAAATTTCTAATCAATGTACTAAATAAAAATTTCCTGAAATCTAATAAAGAAATTGATATGTTCATAAAACTGCTAATCAAGATCAAGCAAAACAAAAATTAACATGAAGTTAATAATTGATGATGATGCTTTTATTATTTTTATTTAAAACTGTTGGTTCTTTACTTAAATGCTTTGTTTTTGATTCACAGAAATTTTTGCTCATAAGCTATCTGCAGTTTACCAAAATTTGGCAAAGTATACTTTTGTGAACAAAGATGAAAACATTTGCTTTTTCTCCCTCCTTCTTTCCTCCAAAATTCAGAAACTATTCATAAGTATTCTTATTTTTATGACGATATGATTATTTACGTAAGTTGAAAAAAATTATGTTCTCTCTTTATAATCAGAATACAATTGGAAACATTGGTTACACTCCCAAGGATTTGACTGCATGTGTATAAAATGTATGGCTTCAAGAGTTCTTAGCCTTAGAATGAGTACCTAAAAATCGTCACTTTCTGACAGGCCTAATTACCTCAACACTAAGTAAAATCTAAAGTGCCTTTTTTTGGCTTCCTAGCCTCAAGAAGTTTTTAAATATGGCATCCTATATGTAAAGAAAAAAAGTATAATTCTAAAGAAAAACTATAGTACACCTCTTATTAGATTGTAGCCTTGTGCATTGTTTTCAATTTCTAGTTATCTACCTGTAGACTGGACAAGATCTCTCTCTCTCTCCTAATTTCCTACAATATTTGGCTACAACTCTCCAACTAAAAACAAAAACTGCATTTTTCCTAAACCTCTCTGAGTTGAAATTAGATAAATTTTAAGGAAGAAGCCAGTTCCTGATGTATGTGCACACAAAAGTTCACCAAGTGATCCAATGCCATTACCAGAGACATTCAAACTACAAATCAGGAGGAGAAAGTGACATTTTCATGCTATAGGCAGCTTTTCTCGGGACATCAAAATAATACCTCATATAACAATGACATTCTTACCCCTCTTAATGCCCACCTTTCTCCCTTGAGGGGATAATGGTGTAATTGAAATTTCACAATCAATCCTTCTGCTGGTAAATTAACAAAACCTAACCTAAGAAATTCTTTAGCATCCATAGGCTAAACAAGAAAACATCTGTGAAGTTTTAGTTGATTGACACTTTTCAGTGGCTTTAATGTTCTGTCTTTACAAATGCTCTGTTGTGGGTTAACTACAATTTTTGAAATATCTCTTGTTAAAATACGTCAGATATAAGAATCTAGTCAACTCTAATTTTGTTTTGAGCTGCCTACAACTTCATGACTACATTTTTTTGACTGTCCTTCTTTGACGACTTTCTGTGGTAGATATTTATCCTCCTCACCCCACCCATTTAAATTAGAATGTTCTTGTCATGTAGTTACTTGCATGTCTGTGAATATTTAAGTATAGAAAGGTTGGAATAATCTTTCTTTCTTTCTCCCTCCACTCAAATGTTCTGAGAAATATTTTGAAGCCATAATTTTCTCAATTCTTTTCATTGCTTCCTTCAACATTGACAAAGGGTCAAATCACCAAATTCATAATGTCCTAAAACTTCGGATTTTAATTTGTACTGCGTTAGCTTTATTCTATCATCACTTTTTGTTATTTTATACTGTGATCCAATATCAAAATGAAAATCATTTCTTTGTCCATTTTAGTTAGAACCAGAAGATCTTTACTCTATCAGAGATTAACTGGCAACCAAGATTGCAGCGTTCTCAAGGAATATTATAGGGATAGATTGCAATACCTTTTCTTTTATTTTCTTTTTCACAAACACACTGTCATAGTTTTTCTGCCTAGTAAATGATGGGCCAAGGTTTCATAATTTCCAGGACATAAGCCCATAGTCCTCCATATATAAACTCATTTAGTCCAGGGACTTTCAACCTCAGTATTATTGATATTTCAGGCTAAATAATTTTGTTTTGAAGGTCTGTGCTGTGAATAGTAGGCTGCTTAGCAGTATCTCTGACCTCTACTCACTAGATTCTATTAGCACCCTACAAGTCATTTTATAAGACTGTGGAATATTTCTAGACTTTGCCAAATGTCTCTTGAAGAGTGAAATCATCCCTTGTTAAGAACCATTGTTTTTTTTTTTGTCCTTTCTAAAAGGATAAGTCTACTCATCCCTAAGGTATAGATTTTATATATGAACTACAAATGAAACTTGAAAGAGTATTAATACCTAGGAATACTATTCGAGTTAAATTGTAAATCTCTATAATCACTAGCAAATATTTATGGAGCACCAACTATATGAAAATTATATCCTCCCTTTTGATACTATTAAAATTCAATATTAGACTTGCATAATGCCTTAAGCAAACATGACATGATTTCAGGGGTTTGGAAAGTTAATTTTGAACCACAAAATATTTACCACACTTACCATAATTCTTCAATGTTTTTAAATTGCACAATATTCTAAAAATTAAAGACTTATACTTTGGTTTAAATTTTCTATATTCCAAAATATATAGTCTCATGGTAATGCCAGATGTTTTGATTTATTCTTAACTTTCCCTGAATATTTATATTTTGATTTTTCATTTTATTACTGCTATAGATGAGATATGCATCAAGTAACAGACATTTTGATAGAGTTGAAAGAAGATGGGAAGGCTATATTTTACTCCCATAAATTCTACGAGGGAGAGAAGGTTTGTGTTGACTATGTCAACCTTTACCTGAATTCCGTGCTCCTGGAAAACAGAGAAGGTTAAGAAATCCTCCCAACAATTTGTGTTCAGAGAAATTGTGAAAGACCACCCTACCCACATATATTCCATGATAAGACCCACCTTTACCCTCCCTCAATCACTTCCTTGTTTTATAAACCCCTAGTGATCTTTTGTTTTTAGATGTTTTTCATCAACGAAAGTTCACACTATTGAAATAGCAAGAATAAAGTCATATTCTTGATTGACTCATGCATTTTGTCTTTCATAGTGGTTTTTTAAAATTCATTTTTTGTTTGTTTGCATGGTTTTTTGTTTTTGTTTTCATTTATTTGTCTTTAGGAAGAGGATAGCAGAGAAGTCAAGTAATCTCAGGAGATCCTGGCACAATTTCATGAACTGAGCTTGAGCCACAAGCAGTCTCTCATCATTTAACAAGATTCTCAGATTATTCATAAACATATTCAAATTTGAGTAGCACCACCTAAAACTTCTAGACATTCCTTCTGGTAGGATAGGCTGCTGTACCTTCTTGTGTCTTTCTTTGACTTTACTTATATCCAGTGAATTTCTTCTGTTATTAATTTTAAAGTGAGTAACCACAAAAGTGTTATCATTTCACTAACATATCAGGTTCTTTCTCTCATACTAGCTTTTGCATATGTTTTTCAGTCTACAATGACCTCTCCTTCTGTGAAAATCCTACTCATTTATCATAATCTATAATTACACATTCCTGTCTTCTCTAGATCATATACGTCCTGGAAGCTGAGACTTTTTTTGTTTATTCACCTTATCACTAGTACTTAGGAAAATTATTAGAACATAGTATGTGCTCAGTATATGTTTAGTTAATTACATGAATTCAATAAGGAAGACACAAGAAAAGGAGACATTTATTCATTCCAAAAATAATTATGAAGGACTTATTTCATAAACTAAACCCTATTTCATGGGATAGGATTCAGAGGTAAGCAGTATATACAAAATTCTTGTCCACAATTAGTGATTTCAGATCATGGTATATACTTTGAAGTAATATCAACTATGAAGTTGATAAAGTTGATATTTAGGAAGTATCTGGTTTACACAGTAGAAGGGCCCTCACAGGACAGGTTACGTAAGCTGATACCAGAAAAGTAAAGGGCCTGACATATAGACATGGATGAGCCACTGACCGTGCATTCTAAGTAGAGGGAGGAAGAAGGGCAAAGACTCAGAAACACGAAAAAGTTTTAGTGTGTTCAGCTTATATAAAGAAGGCTAATGTGGCTGGATCATACAAGCAATGGGAGAAGTAATATGAATGGAGAGAGAGATTTAAATTTTAAAACATCACTGTCATTGTTGTGAGGAGGAGGAAGAATAAGTAGCAAGAGTAGAGACGGAAAAAATACGTAAGACAGAAGACAACAAAGATGAACTTTACCTAATTTGAAATTTTGCCTCAATCAGTAGTGCTAAAAGGATAAGCTGATATTCCAAAAAAAGACACAATTCACTGGTCAAAGGTAGTAGCATGCAAAGTTACAAGAAAATGTCACACTTCAAGTGTTTCCAGAAAAAATCTCTTTCCCAGAAACTAAGATAGTCTTTTCGACCAATGCTTCTCATACTTTAATATGTATAGGAATCATCTGTGTACCTCATTAAAATACAGATTCTAATTCAGTAGGTCATATGTAGGGCCTCGGATTCTGCATTTTTAAGAAGCTCCCAGGTGATGTTAATGCTTCTGGTCTGCAGAACACACTGAGTAGCAAGGTTTTAGACAATGGCCTAACCAAGGTACAGCTATGTTAAGAAAACAAGTAGAAAAACAAAATTGGAGGTTACCATGTCTGAGTTCAAGAATTCTCTACTGCAACATTAAAAGGTCAGGCACAAAGGCACAGACACACTAGATTCTGATTAATGTAGGATTCTGATTAATGTAGTTACTGGTCAATTTTGTAATGATCATATTGCCACAGAATTTTTTCCTACAACTGTTATGATACTTTAAGTCTGAAAGTTTTCAAGGAAACAAGGAGTCTCAAGACCACTTTGAAGACCTACTTGTGGCTCAGATTTCTGTTGATCTTTATAATCTTGTTTGGTGAAATCACGTATAAAACATTACTACTGGTATTTCTTTCCTGACCTCTTGGTCAAAAACACATCAATTCTGTTCTGTCTTAGGTTGCACTGGAGTTCCTCAACTGTTGACAAAATTTCTCCTTTTTTTTAAAAAAAAATTATGTATTATTTGAGCTTATTAGAACACTGGTAGAGTTGGGAAAATACTCTGGAGTGAGAGGAGATAAACACCCTCATTTTTACCAAAATGCCTTTTTGTTAATATTTACTTCACATGTTTTTGGAATGAGAGAAGTAACAAAATAACCCTCATAAGGAATGAAAGTTTTATGTTCTGACTTTACAATTTAGCTTAGTCATTTGGACCTACATCAAGATATCTCAACATTAAATATCAACATTCAGGTTAAGAATTACTCACATAAAACTGTAACATTTACTTTCTATTAATTGAAGATGATGGATAAATAAATGGTTTCCAATTTTCCACTGTGGTGTTTTGAATTTTAGAATATATATGTCAAAGATCACGTTAAAACTGATTATATTTTTATTACTATAAAAATATTTGGAATGTTTTAAATATTACACACTCCTTGATTTCTCTGGGTAAAAATTTCAAAATATACATTGGAGACATACAGATTAATAGATTTTCTACAGTTATCTAAACATTTGGGAAATAATGCAGCTAAAAATAACAAACCCTTATTTTCAGTATTACGCAAGCATACTATAACAGAAATCATGATTCAGAACAATGTGTTACCAATATTATGAAGCTTCAGGGACATGCAACTCTAGCAAAAGCAAAACGTAATTTCTTTTTTCTTTAAAAGGTCAACACACAATATTAATGTCTTGCATTTTACCCATTTAGTACAAAATAGCAAAATCTTATTCTCTGGCAAAATTTTAACTCATTACATTTGTAAGTTTTAATCTTTGTACTACTTACAGTTTTTATTTCTAATTTACTTTCAAGCTTTAAAAAATCTTCCTTTTTCAATGCCTTTACCATGTATGTAGTGTTTCATTTTTCTTTCTCATGAATTATACCAAGACTTAAACAAAGCTTGGCACACTAAATTTCAACTCAGAACTTTACTGCAATTCAATATGTAGGTTAACCAGAGACCTCCAGTTCATCTGAAAACTTTTCACAGACTCAAATGATAACAAAGAGAATCACCCTTAAGTACAATGATGTGTACCACCTCCTGATATCAGTGTCCAATACTGACATAACTCATCAAATTCACCTCAAGTCTATAAACCATCTGGATCTGTTCCCCCTACTTTTCTCATAATGTATTGATGGATCAAATAAACAAAAGTAGGTTAACCCTGTGATTGAAGGAGATAAAATGGATACCTTTCAAGATGGTTTTCATACATTCTTTTAGAAATGGATATAAATTTGTGATTTAAAATTTGATAGAAGTTAACAAAATGAGAAGCCTTGACAAAAGAAAGGAAACGGTTTGAGAAGAGGAAGTCAGTACCCAACAGGCAGCCTCATGACTTATTAAAATTTGACAGTGTCATTTGAAATCAGGATTTTCATTCTCTTTCATATCATATATTTTCAAAGAAGTAAATGCCAGTTCTTAATTGTATTGAAATGTGTTTATAGCATGTTTCTACTTTCAGCTCCCCTTTGTGTTCCCCAAGGTTGTCATAATTAGCCAGAATTCTTGAGACTTCCTAGACATAAAAAGAGGGATTTGAAAGTCCATTCTTAGCAATCCATTTATTATGAGAATGGTGATAAGAAATCATATTATCTTAAAATGTTAATTAGTCAATGCCTAAAATATCAACTTCTTCCAAAAATGTCTAAATAAGAAATGTTCTAGTATTGAAAGTTATGCAACTTCTACATTTAAAATGGAGGACTTAAGGCACATATTCATGTTTGTTTCACTGCTCTGTTAAACCACTTAAGTGGAGGTAGTTCTTCCCTTTCCCTGAATAAAATCTTTTGTGGTTCTAAAAGTTTTCAGCCCACTCATAAGTAAACACTTACGAGTCACTCTGTGTCACAAGTGCAGTCTATATTCAGTAATTAAAAGTGAATTTTTTGACGTCAGCTTCTGACGAAGGTGGAGTAACAGAAACTGATTTTACCTTCCCATTTGAAGAAACCAAACAACTGAGCAAAATCTATAACAGAATGCTTTTTAAGACATTTGGCTTCACGCAGTGAAGGACAGTGATATTTGAGAGAAAGGAACAAATTCTTGATCCATAGTTTTACCATGTACAAAGATTAACTCAAAATGGATCATAGCTTAAACGTAAAAACTAAAACATAAAAATTCTAGGAGAAAATATAGAAAAAAAATCTTTGTGATCTCGAGTCAGACAAAGGTTTCTTAGATACATACCAATAAAATAAATTGATAATTTGAATTTTATAAATATTAAAACTGCTCTTCAAAGACACCAAAAGAATGAAAAAAACAAGTAAGCCACAGAAGAGATAATATTGGTAAATCATATATCTGATAAAGGACTTGTGTCCAGAATATATAAAGAACTCTCAAAACTCAATAAGAAAATAAACTAAATTTTTAAAAATAGGCAAAATATTTTAACAGATACTTAACCATAGAAGATATATAGATAACAAGTAAGGTCACAAAAAAACACTGACAAAGAAGCTATATGGATGGAAACTAGGCTCATGAAAAGATATTCAACAACATCTGTCATCAGGGAAATATACGTTAAAACCAAAAAGAGATACTAGTGCACACATATTAAAATAGATAAAATTTAAAAGACTGGAAACACTAAGTGTTATAAATGAGGTGGAACAACTGAAGTTCTCACACATTGCTATTTGGGATGTAAATGGTACAACCAGTTTAAAAAACATTTTGGCAGTTTCTTAAAAAATTAAGTATGGACATACTATGTGATCTGGCCATTCTGCCCTTAGATATTTTCCAAAGGGAAATTAAAGCATATGTCCATGCAGTGACTTGTACATAAATACTCAGAGAAGCTTTATTTGTAATATCCCCAAAATGGAAACAATCCAAACATCCAAACCATGTGAATAGATAAACACATTGTGGTATATATCTATATAATGGAATACTGCTCAGTAATAAAAAGGAATATAACCATTGATATATGCAACAACATGGATAAGTCTCAAAATAATTATGCTATGTGAAAGACACTAGACAAAAAAAAAAGATTTCATACTGTATTATTTCATTTATATAAAATTCTAGAAAATTAAAACTAATATAAAGTAACAACAACAACAACAAAAGAACAGTGGATGCCTGGGACCAAAGAGGGAGGGAGAACCAGGATTACATACATGTTTGTAGGGATTACATACAAAGAGGCAGGAGAAAACTTTTGGAGTGGTAGACATGCTCATTATCTTGATTATAGTGATGGTTTTATGGGTGTGCGTGCATGTCAAATTTAACATATTGCACATTTATATATGTGCAATTGCTTGGATGTCAATCTTATGTCAATAAAACTGTTGAAAAATGCTCTTTTCCACACTCAATTTACCTCAAACATATTCAACACATTGATCTTCATTTAAGGAAATATGATTCCGTCTTTCCTTATATGACTTGACCTGATTGTCTTGGGGGAGGGAAGCACAGTTGGCTTGGCTTCTCTCTTTCCCACTCGATAACTGCTGTTTTTGACATTTCCAGGGATAGGATTGGGAAGAGTTAAGAGATGTAAAAAGTTCTTTATTTTATTGCCACTATCGTGTAATAGATTGGCAATCTCTGAGTCTGGCAAATATTTAAATCTGAAATTTTTTCTCTAGAGACATTTTTTGTGTGTTCTCTAGAGCCGTCCAATACAGCCACTTGAGGCTACTATATGCTTGAAATGTGGTTACTGTAAAATGCATATTGATTTCAAAGCCTTTTAGTATGAAACAATAATGGAAAATATCTCATTAATATATTTTATTTTGACTACAATGTTGAAATGAAAATATATTAAATTGTATCTTAAATTGCATTTTAAGTTATAAAAATAGATAACTTCAATTGTTAAATACATTATTAAGTTAATTTTACCTCTTTTTCACTTTTTAAAAATGTGGCTTAGAAACTTTTGATTGCATATGTAATCCCCATTATATTTCTATTGGACAATGCTGCTCAAGAAGCTTTCTGATAAAATTCCCTTGGCACTGACAGTGCTCTTCAAATACACTCTTGGCTTGTGACAGTGATACACTCCATTAGACTTGCTGCTAGAGTCTCTTTACCTGGGAAGGGAGAAGACTCCAGGCTGACATTCCCTCTGGGGTTCCTCATCTAGAACTTGAAATTTGTGATGGATATCATGATGTACTGCCCAGATTTCCCTTCAAGAAGAAGTACCTAATTAGCCACTTAGCGGAGGGTTACTCTTAGCTATCAGCCATCTCTGGGAATTACTTCCTTCCCTGGGCAGCCAGCATCTCAAGACTAATTAACATGGGGACATAATAGATTTGCCCCCTGGTACCAAGTCTGGTAAACTTGGACGAGCCATTCAGCTTCCCAGCTCAACTTCTCTCTCAGCTCTCCCTCCTGGTGTTGATGCCAACAGTGCTCATTAATACATTTTTTTAAATTTATTTTTTGCAAGCTAGCTTATCTCTGTTCCAGAGTCTGCTTCCTGGGGAACACGATGTGCAACATTACAGCACATTTGACTCATGACAAATGAGTGTAAGTTCTTTCCAGAAAAATTTGTTCACTCTGTTGACATTAGTCCCTTCAGGTTTCTTGGCCCTGACTCAAGCTCCAGCCTACTAAGCCACTCAATTACAGAGAACACACATCAAGCTCTCAAAGTAGTCTCATTGAGACCATTATTAGGCTTGAGGTTAAGGCAGACATTCTTCTCATTCTAACTCAATGGGAAGATGGGATTCATAGAACAACTCTCTCCAGAAATCCGCTTCAAGAATTCTCTCTTTATATTAATTGTCCTGTCTTTTCCTTATCATCCTTATGAGTCACTCATGAGGTTCCTGGTTCTGATATTCTTACAACCCACTTTGCAATGCTACATTGTTGTTTTTTTCTCTTTATGCCTCAAGATAAACTGAGAAAAGAAAGGAAGAAGAAAGAGTTCAACTGATTATGAAATTACTAGTATAAGATCTGAGATTAGCATGTGTCTGGCCCTTACAACACCAGAATAATAAAAGCTCAAGAAAAATATCACAAGACTGTAATTGCTAATCAAAGTTAAGAACATCTATGCTAATTCAAATTACTTTTTAAAACTATTTTTCAACACAATTGATATGATTAAGTTTGTTTTTCCTATTAAATATTAACTTTCCCTCTCTGGACTTTGGCTACATGTAATTTTTTCACACCATTTAGTATTTGATTTTACACTAACAGTAATTACTAGTTATTCAATATTGTTTAGATAATTTTTCCAAATAAGTTTGTTATTTTCTTATTTTCTTTATTGTCAGAAAGCTGAGCAAATTTAATAAAATCTTTAAAATATTTTGTATGCATATTATTTCTACACAATTATATGTGTTATATAGGTTTTAAAAGGGTAATCAGTATCTCCTATTATTAAATGTCTACTCTACGAAATGATCATTACAAGTCATTGTGAGGAATGGAATATACTTACTAAAATATTTTATAACTATATTAAAATGGAAAAATATTTAAAATATTGGATTTTACACTCAGCAACATTTTAAAAATTGAAAATAAGCCTGACCCTTCAATTTAGTATGATTACAAAACTTTTATGACATCAGTGTGTATCTCTGGTCTTTCCTCAATACATAAAACAAAGATTAGTATTTAGGTTTTTTTTATTTTTGTTTTTAAATAACTGAAAGACCATATTGATTTAAATTTCCTCATGTTCTATTTAAATTACTGTGTATAAAATAATGGGTCCCTGAGGTTGTCCTAGTGTTCCGAGGTAAGAAGAAGAAGAGTAGCCCTACTCCTAGCAAGAAGATTATTTAAAATAAAGCTTCTTAAGGATACATTTTGGTATTTTCAAAGTTAAACTTCCTTATAAAGTATGCCCAGAAAAAATGATACAGTTACAACACAAATTGAATTTATATGTAACATGATTAGTAAAATCAACTGTAAAAATACTGCTAACCTTCCAATGAAAACATGACATTTTCTGACCTACTACCAGGAAAGTATATATACTTTAAGTTTCTTTTCAAGACTGATGATGATAGATTTGCAGCAACTAATTCATAGATTCTCACAGGGTCCTTCCTGAAAGTAGAGAAATGGTCTGGCTCAATGTCTATGTCTATGAAGGGAAGAAAAAATTGACATAATCAAATCTCCACTATTGGTCTTACTAGCTTGTTTCAAAAGTGAATCATCATCCTCAGAAATCATATTAGTATTTTTATATTAGTAGTAGTAATATTATTTTGCTATTCAGTGCACAGGTAGATTAAACAACTTCTTGATTTCATTGTCCACCTTATTAATTTATTTAATAAGTCTTTACTGTGTTATTTATTGTACTAAGCTTTATGAGAGAAATAAAAGGCATGGACCCTATTCTCCAAAAACTTACAGTTCAAGCATGAAACAACATATGTGCACAAATAATTCAAATTTTATTTGAAGAACAGTGATTTTTTTGTAACTATTTTGTGAACTCCAGGTTCATTGATCTATTCCTATAGGCTACAGCCAAGGCAGGCCCAAAATCCTTAGGTGGCACATGCTACACAGTAGGTAATCAAGTTACTCACCAGTGAACTATCCGACTCTTTCATAGCTTTATGCCTTTTGTAAGTTGAAATATATGGCCTTACTTGCAGAATTCCTACTTATCTTTCAGACCTTGTTTATATATCGCCTCCTCCATTGTGAAATTATCCCCAAATTCTCTAAGAAAAAATAACTAAAACCTGAGCATTGGCTCAACAATACCAGAGAGGTACGACAATGAAATAGAAAAAGTATGGGCATAGTCCTGGATTGCTCTTGTTGATTCTGTCTCTACCGATTACCTGCTACGCAGCTGTAAACAAATAATGCACCTTCGCGAGCCTCAGCTTCCTCTTCAAATGGAGTTAGTAATACCTATCTCACAAGGCTTAGTGAACTTCTATAGGTAAAGCACAGTGGCTGGCATATGATAAAGCATACAATAATACAAAATATTATTACATAATTGTATATAAAATGCTTAAAATATAATAGGTAATTAGTATTACTACTTTATAACAACAACAAGTAATAATGCTAAGACCTCTATTTCCTTTATTAGCCTGTCATAAAATTAAAGATAAGAACAGTCTTCCTCACTTTATGTCCTTAGTTAAGCTAGGTATCTCATGTACAGCAGATATTCAACAAATGTTTCTGAAATTAATGAGACAATAAATGAGTGACACAAAAGGTGAAGTGATTATATGTTTTGGTATACTGAGATGATTTTCCAAGATGTAATGCAAACAGTATGTTGAAACTGGGTGAGGAAAAATGGCATATAATTAAATTAGTGGCACTAGATCATGGGGAATGTAAAAACCAACGGCATGGAAAGAGAATATAAGTTACTTTCTGGGAAAATAGTTTTTAGACTATTGCCATTATATGTTTTATTCTTATATCTGTTTTTTTCACCACTGTATAATAGACTCTAGCATATAGTGACACTCAATATTCATTTTAAATAAAAATTTATATGTATTGTACAACAGGCATCTGTTAAGATGATAAGGCAATGCTATTATTGACACCTTGTTGAAAATCAATTGGTCCTACTTGCATGGGTTCATTTCTGGACTCTCTATTCTGTTCCATTGGTCCATGTATATATATTTTTCCCATTATCATGCTGTTTTAATTACTACAGCTTTATCCTGCAGTTTGAAATCAAATAGTGTGATACCTTCAGCTTTTTTCTTTTCACTCATGACTGACTAATGTATTCTGTGTTTGTTTGTGGTTCCATATGAATTATATATATATGTATATATACATACACACACACACACAGATATAGATATATATTTTTTTTTGGGGGGGGGGGAGTTGCCTTGCTCCATTGCCCAGGCTGAAATACAGTGCCGTGATCATAGCTTACTGCAGCTTTGAACTCCTGGGCTCAGGTGATCCACCCACATCAGCCTCTGGAGTAGCTGGGACTACAGGCGTGAACCACCCTTACACAAAGTCGGTGGCAATGTAAATTAGTACAGCCATTATGGAAAACTGAATGGAGGTTCCTCAGAAAACTAAAAGAAGCCCAGGTTGAGTGGCTCATACCTGCAATCCCAGTACTTTGGGAGGCTGAGGCAGGAAGATCAATTGAGGCCAGGAGTTTGAGACCAGCCTGGGCAACATAGCAAAACCTGTCCCTACAAAAAATTTAAAGTTAGCTTGGTTTGGTGGTGCACACCTGTAGTCCTAGCTACTTGGATGGCTGAGGCAGGAGGATCACTTAAGCTGAGGGTTTTGAGGTTATAATGAGCTAGGATCATTCCATTCCATTGCACTCCAGCCTGGACAACTGAGCAATATTCTTTCTCTAAAAAAAAATAGAAATAGAAATAAAAGCAAAAACTAAAAATAGATTTACCATATGATCTAATAGTCCCACTTTTGGGCATTTACCCAAAAGATTTGAAATCAGTTTGCTGAAGTGATATCTGTACTCTTATGTTCACTGCAACGCTATTCACAATAGACAAGTTATAGAAGCAACCTATGTGTCCATCAATAAATGAATGGAAAAACAAAATGTGTTACATATTCAGAATTTAATACTATTCAGCCTTTAAAAAGAAGGAAATTCTGCCATTTGTGACAACATAGATGGAACTGGAGAAAATTATTCTAAGTAACATAAGTCAGGCACATAAACACAAATATTGCATGTTCTCACTTACATGTGGGATCTAAAACAGTAAATGTCATAGGAGAATGGTGGTTATAGAGGCTAGGATGTGGAGAGATTATGGTCAAAGGCCACAAAATCTCAGTTAGACAGGAAAAGTTATTTTTTTTTATCTATTATACAGCATGGTGAATATTGTTAATAACATTGTGCATTCCAAAATTGCTAATAGAGTAAATGTTACATGTGCTTATAACAAAAAATATTAAGTATTTGAGGTGATAGATATGTTAAGTAGCTTGATTTAATTATTCCACATTGTATTTATAAATCATAATATCACTTTGTACCCCCTAAATACATACAATTATGACTTGACAACATACAATACTGAGGGGCCCACATGGCTAGGAGGAGAGGGTGGCCTTAAGCTGACAGCCAGTAAGAAGCTGGGGCCCTCTGTCCTACAATGGGCAAGAAAATAAATTCTGCCAACAATCTTAATGAACTTGAATGACGATTCTTTGTAACTTGTGCCTCCAGATGAGAATGCAGCCCAGCTGACGCCTTGAATGCAGTCTTGAGAGACCCTGAGTAGAGAACTCAGTTAAGCCATACCTGAACTCTTAACCCAAGAAACTGTGAGATAATAAATATATGTCATTCTAAGAATAAAATAAATAAATAATAATGAAGTATGGGAGAATAAAAACGTCCCTGAGGCTACAGGACAAACAACTGATCCTTGCCAAGAATGAGGCAATCACTGAGATCAAAACAGGACAATGCTCTTTTTCTTGCTCCCATTCCTTCCTATCCCCAAACAGACAAAAAAGGACTCGATGTCATGTAGACCCATGGCAGCCTTTATCTAAGAGAATATTGAATGTATTTCATCTTTCTGTTGTTTATTTGGTCTCTGTATGTGTCTATGACCTTATCTGATAATAGGAAAGTTATTTATTATCTACTTCATTTTCTCCAAATGTAAATGGAGATAATAATATCCCTGACCTCATAGGATTGCTGCAAGAGTTAAATGAGTTCACCTACGCAAGATACTTAGCATTCAATAAGCATATTGAATATTGGCATATTGTAAGAATTCAAATGTTATATATTATCATAATTAGTAAAGAGCCATTCATATACAGATAAAAGATTCTATTTTATTTCTACCTCTAGAACTAGAAAGTAAAGTTAGAACTCAATCATATGACTATCCTGAATTAGAAATCAGGACACAGAAGTTCTGACTTTTCTGTCACTAACGTATTAAGAAACCTTGATGAGGTCACATAACCTCTCTGGGCTTGGAGATCCTCATCTATAAAATGATTGCTTGAGCTAAATAACCTCTACAGTACCTCTTGTACTAACAGTTTATAACCCAATGCACTGTTAGGTCAAGGGACATATGGAGGATGCTGACCTTTCATGAGAGGAGCGGGCTACACATGAGAATTTATAAAATTAGGAAAAGGAAAGATGAAAAATAGAAGTAGAAAACATTAATTAATCTGACCGTAAAGCATGTGCTATAAAGACTTCACAGAATGGAATAGTAAGTCAAGTTAAAAATTTATAAGGCAGAGAACACAAATCTGTGTTTGAAGACAGAAGGGCAATTCTTATAATACAGAGATTAAAATGCATGACTTTTGTATCTGTTAATTTTCTAAAATTCATCTATTTATTACTTCTATTTCTATCATTTTTGTCAACTAAAACTTAGTTTTCATTGTCTGTAGTAGTCGCCCTTTTTGAGAATTTATCTCATTTTGTTTTATCATTTCAGAAAGTCAATCAATAACCTGTTGATTTTGTTGCCAACTCAGTTAACTTAAAACTGTATGTGAAATTTAATGCTGTCGTCAGTGCCATTTCTTTTCTTCCATAGAAGCATAGTACAATCAGAAGAATTTTTGTCAACTAAAGTAAAAACAACCCATGATCTTCCAACACTCTGTACTGCTCTACACTTTAAACATAATGATATACTTGCCCATTTTAGCAGAACTAAGGAAGCTGTAATTGCTGAGGCATAAGATAAGAAAAGAAACTAAGAGAATGAGTCAAAGGAAGAAAAATGGAAGTGACAGTCTAAAAATGAGGATACGAGTATACACCATGCTCCAGTTGACAGACAAAGGTGTCTTAAGGGAAAGGAAAAAACTAAAAAAGCATTGGTAACATTTATGGAATCCAATGATTTGCCATTATAGATAGATGCAGAATCTCTAACAAAGCAAATACTTGATGTATAACAATACATTTAACACAATTTGGAACCATTAGAAAATAAATATGAAAGGTCATGTTTCAATTATATTAAAATATATTGTCCCTGAATATCATTGTTACAGATATTGTTTTATGATAATAACAGAAACAATCACAAATATTTGTATCTGACCAACAGACTGAAATTACTTTCATATATTATCACATGGCAAGAAAGGCAGATGATAGAGAGACAAGGAAATAGATTAACATGGGCATTACTGTGTTCTAGGGACTTCATTAAGTAGTTTACCTAAACTATGCCATTTAATCCTCATAACAGAGCTACAAAGTAATATTATCCCCATTTTACAGACAATGAAACTAAGACTCAGAAAGATCAAGCCACTTCCCAAAGTCATATTATTAGTGACATAGTAGAGATTCAAACCCAAGTTTGTCACTTTTGAGAAAACCATAAGTTCAGAGATAGAGCAAGAGAAAGCTCACTAGAAATTCTAAGACTCATTGCTAAAAATTTCAATTCAGGATACTATTAGTAATGTGAAGAACAAAAGGAAATCATGGGCAGAGGTAGAAAACTGACTGAAAAAATTCAAATAACAGAAATTTAGAAAAAACAAATTTTTATTTTTAATCGAAGCTCTCTTCGTTAGTTTATATCCATTGCCTACCTCTGATTCTATAAACTAACAGATCTCACATTTTAGCCGCACCGTAATTTCCAGGAGGTCTTGTTAAAAGAGACTGCTGGACTTCTCCCTAGAAGGTTCAACTTCAGTGTGTCTGGTGATGGGACCCAAAAATTTTCATTTTAAATAAGTTTCCAGGTGATTCTCATGCTGCTGGTCTATGTTTCTCACTTTGAGAACCACTGTGCAAGCTGTTAAATCTGGACGTTCAATTAAAACAGAGTACTTGAATGTTCTGTGACATTAAAGCTGTAGCGAGTTTGCAAAACAAATTATTCAAAAGACAAGTTCAAAAAGAATAAAAATATATAGGATTAAAAAATAATGAAAAGCTCTGAAACCTATTTTTCATATCCATTCAATGTTGCTCAGAAATCCATTTCTATAATTCATTTTTAAAGTGGAAATACCAATCAGAATAAAGGATGTAGGATGGTATTACAGAATTTTCTTTCCTTTAATCTAACTTGAGTACAGTAGACTGAAGCATTAAAAAGAAATGGTATTCACTGATTACAGGGCTTTAGGAAAAATACTTAACATGACAAAATAGAAATCAGTCATCAATGGAATACAACTGTCACTCATTAAAATCATGTAGGAGTGTGCCTTTATATACAAATTAGATTATACTGCTTGAAATATCTTCATATAATCGTATAAATTATAAAATTCCTTGTTTAGTTCATGCCTATTCAAGATTAACATTAAAAGGAAAGGAGAAGATGAGAAAAGGAAGAATAAGAGGAAAAAAGAGGAAGAGTAGGAAGAAGAAGAGAAGGAGAAGGAGGCAGAAGAGGAGGAGAGAGAGAAGTTTAAATTGTCTAATATCTTTTCAGCAATGTGTTAGCAGACTCTGATGGCTATACTAGGGATCTCTGCTATCTATACAACATATCTTTTTATCCCGCCTACCCCTACTCTGCAGCTCACCCTTTAACTTTATACATACCAATTAATGAGGTACTTAATGGTCTCCACTATAGAAGTCTAATTCTGTTCTGACATTTTCTCTTAACACTTCAGGGATATTAAAATAAGAGAAAATGAATAAATGATCAAAAATCACCTCTTTGTTGCAGGCTAATTTTGAATTGTAGAATTTCATAAGTGGGGTTTGACACAACTTAGGCGACTGAATCACTGAGGCTTCCCTCCAACCTTTAATCCCATGCAGAGCGCAGAGAATTCCTTGGATAAGAACTTCATGTCAAGGTTACAAAAACTCTTTCCTTATGCATTGTGGCTGGAGTTCTCTGTTGTTTCAAACCAGGGATAGAAGAAATGGTGTGTGGAAGGGTTAAGAGCTTATTTTCTAAGTAAATGTGGACTATTAATTGGAGTGGCTTTAAATCTACATAGCCTTCTTTACATGTGCAGAGTACACATTAAAGGGCTTGTAGCTAATCCATTCTCAGTTCATATTTTGACAGGGATTAGTTCTTGAGGAGTGAAGAAGTAGGATGAAGGAATAAAGGAACGGGGTGAAGAGAGCAATCATTTGAAGACACTAACTCTGTATACTAGATACTGGTAAGCACTTGAAATCTCTGAGCAACCCTACAAAGATAGACCAAGACACAGAATGGCTAGAATATAGTAGTCAAAATCTCTTGATTCCTAGAATTTGTTTTTCCCACTAAATGGAGCAAGAGCCTAGAAATATCCCAGAGATAACACCTAATTAAAATACTCAAAATCATATACTACACTAATGTCTGCTTTGGATAAACATTACAAGCAGTTTTTCATTTGCAGTAATCATATAACTAATGGTTAGCATTCTCTCTCTCTTTTCATGTCCAAGATTATATAAAAAAGTCTTAGGTAATTTTCCATTTACTGTTTTTCTAAGAAGAAAAGATGCTTCTGAGCACAAAACATTCTATGATAAAGACATCTGCACCTGAATGTTTATGGCAGCACAATTCACAATCGCAAAGATGTGGAAACAACCCAAGTGCCCGTCAATCCATGAGTAGATTAATAAAATTTGGTATATATTTACAATGGAATATTACTCAATCATAAGAAACGACAGTGATCTAGCACCTCTTACACTTTCCTGGATTAAAATTAAGCCCATTATCCAAAGTGAAGCACCACAAGAGCAGAAGAACGGGCTCCACTTGTACTCACCATCAAACTGGTTCTAACTGATCAACACTAGGTTGATCACA
>RJWJ010014574.1:12713-37760 GCA_004363605.1 Indri indri | reverse complement strand
CCAGAGCTTTTGTGCAGCGTTTCCGCCTGCAGCATAGTCTTGAAGGTCATGTCGACTGTGTGAATTCTGTGCACTTTAACCAGAGTGGCACCCGGCTGGCTACTAGCAGTGATGACTTGAAGGTGATAGTGTGGGACTGGATGCGTGAGCGGCCAGTACTGGACTTTGAGAGTGGCCACAAAAGTAGTGTCTTTCAGGCTAAGTTCCTTCCTAACTGTGGTGATTCCATCCTGGCCACATGTGCCCGTGATGGCCAGGTACGAATAGCAGATCTATTTACTATGCCATACAGCAAGAATACTAGGCGTGTGGCCCGGCACAGGGGAGCCTCCCACAAGTTGGCTCTGGAGCCAGACTCCCCTTTTAAGTTCCTAAGTTCAGGTGAAGATGCAGTTGTCTTCACCATTGACCTCAGACAAGGCAGGCCAGCCTCAAAAGTGGTGGTAACCAAAGAGAGGGAGAAGAAAGTGGGGCTGTACACAATCTATGTGAATCCTGTCAATACCTACCAATTTGCAGTGGGTGGACAAGATCAGTTTGTAAGGATTTATGACCAGAGGAAAATTGATCAGAATGAGAACAATGGAGTACTCAAGAAATTTTGTCCTCATCACCTGATTAACTGGGATTCCAAAACATGTGTCACTTGCCTCGTGTACAGCCACGATGGCACAGAGCTCCTGGCCAGCTACAATGATGATGATATTTACCTCTTCAATTCCTCTCATGATGATGCTGCTCAATATGTTAAGAGATATAAGGGACACAGAAATAATGCCACAATCAAAGGTGTCAATTTCTATGGCCCTAAGAGTGAGTTTGTAGTGAGCGGTAGTGATTGTGGGCACATCTTCCTCTGGGAGAAATCATCCTGCCAGATCATTCAGTTCATGGAGGGGGATGAGGAAGGCGCAGTAAAGTGTCTTGAGCCCCACCCTTGCTTACCTGTGTTGGCAACCAGTGGCCTAGACTATGATGCCAAGATCTGGGCACCCACAGCTAAAGCTTCCACTGAGCTCACTGGGCTAAAGAATGTGATTAAGAAGAACAAGCGAGAACGAGATAAAGGTAACTTGGGCCCCCCTGTAGTGTATGACGACGACATGCTTCGGTTCCTTATGCATCACCTGACACAAAGAGGTCGTCCACAGCACTGGGGAGATCCTGGAGGTGGGGTCGTAGGTGGAGACTTGTATGAGTCTTCCAGCCCCTCAGATATGTCCGAGGAGGAGGAGAGCCAAGACCGAGTGCAGTGCTTGCCATCCTGAAGGCCTCATACCCACTCCAGCTAGATGCCAGCTCTAGTACACTGCACTTAAAAATTCAGTTTGACTAATTTAGCTTTGTTAATAGATTAATAGATTTACCTTTTGTCTTTTATTTTCCACAAGATAATCTAAAAACCATCTCTTCTATCTCCTTCCTCTCTACTTCCCTTCCTTCCTCCCACATTCTTCCTCTCTGGTTCCTCCCCTCTTACTTGATTTCTTTATTTCTCTTTTATTACCCTTTATCTTTATATGAATGCATAAGCAATTTATTTGTGCCTTTTTTGCTATATTCCTTTATAGTTGACCCCTAAAGTTTCCTAATTTTGTTGAAAAAATTAATAACCTTATTAGCTGTATCTTCTCATTTCTGACATTTTGAAAACTATGACCTTTTTACCTTTTTTCATCTCTAGCAATTTATTCTGAAGATCAGTTTGTTCAGTTGACTTGATAATTTCAGAAATGTGTTTATTCTTTACAAATAAAGTAAAATAAAACAAAAAACTAAAATAAAATTTTCATTGACATCACCTACAATGTCTCCTTTCTCATGTCTACAATCTTTCTTCCTATTTTTTTTCTCCATGTCAGATTAATAGAAGATCTCAGTTAATTCTCCTATAAATATTATAAATGCTAAACAAAGGGGTATTGCAAGCTGAAATAAAACATATATAGCCTAAGTTTAATCATAATGTTAGCCTTTTCTCCCACTAAATTTTTACAATCATACTGATCGGCTATTTTCTTCCTAACTCACCTGTGTTTATCCACCTACGGGCCTTTGTACATGGAAGTTCCTCCAATGGCAATGTCCTTCACTCTGCAGATAACACTGTGAATTCCAGGTACTCTTTCCCACTGAATTACTATGAAAACCTCAGTTCTTCAACTTCCCTCCCCATGCCAGGGCAATAGATGCAGGGTAAAGCTAAAGTGTTTATGTATAGTCTGAGGAACGAAGGATAAGATTACTTAGTTGCAGTGTTTTATTAGATGAGAACAGATAAGGGAAAGGGTAGTGTGATCTGGAGGGGAAAATATCTGAAGCAAAATATAGGAAATGCAATCAGAGTTCATTGAATATGTGCTCTGATGAGTTCACCCTAACTCCCTTAAGTCATTGGGCTGGGTATGCAAGAAACTGGAATTTTAAATTTTCCATACATTTTTTTCCTACTGCACTAGAACTTACCTGGGCAGAAAATAATTGGAATATTTAAGGCTCAAAGAGTCTTGCACTGTTGGAAGCATCGTTTTGAGGATTAAAACCCAGTTGCAGAATCTACCAAACATAATACAAACCAACACATTTTCCCCAAAGTCACAGCACTAGTATGAATCCATGCTGAGTCAACCACTTTGTTAAACCCTATGGATATAATGAAGCATATAAAATGATACCTTTCCTTAAAGTGTTTCCAGTCCAGGAAAATAACTGCCTACATTCACAATTAACCATAATTCACATTAAAGATAGAAAACTTACAGTAGAAGAGCAAATGATACATTAGGAGAGCAAAAAAGGAAGTGTAATTATGCCCAAACTAGGTAATAAAAAACTCTTAGTACACATAGTTGATTCCAATAAATATTCACTTACTACTCCAAGAAACCCAATGATATTCAACATTACAAAATATGTTCCTGTTTGTTTCCATTGTGTTTAGAAGTTGTAGCCTTTACAAGTAATTGCAAATGAAGGGAGTGCTTGATTGATGGGCAACATTTTTAATCACTCACTCTGTGCAAAAAGCTGCCCTGGGAAGAATGCTTTGCAAAGCTGAGAAGCAGGTGTGCATTCTTTTGTACTAAGAATAGTGCAGACAGTTACATCAAGTGGTCAGCATCATGCTAAAAGCAGCTGGCTTCTCAAGTGCAGAAGAGTCTGTGTGAGGTTTAAAACTATAAGAACTAAATTTTAGTCCTGGTTTTTCCTCCATTTAAGCCTCATGTGCTTGGACAAATCACTTACCTTCTTTTAATTCCAGTCAGAATTCAAAATTCGTTGAAAGATGAACAAAAACTAATTGAAAATAATAATTTTTATGATGGGGTTACAACAAGGGTCAAAAATGTATATAAAAATGTTTTCATCTGAACGTAAGACATCATTATTAAAATAACTACTAAGTGTAACAGAAGGCTGATAATGGAGTTAAACATAAATTTGCTTGAAGTTACATCTGCTGGGGATAAATAGGAATATCAGGTAAGGTGTTTATTGGGTATTCCTCCAGTTAGTATACCAGGAAGTGATCCAAAACCCTCAGTTATGACATAAACTCTGAATGACCTTTAGTGGGTCATATAATCAATATCACTGTCCTAGTCTCTAACATGAAAAGGAAGGGAGAAATAATCTCTAAACTCATTTTAAGTCTCAACTGAAATAATAAAAACTAATTTGATAACTTGGGTAAATAGTTTGTGGATGCTATATAATGTGGTTGAGAATAATGAATATCTGAATCTTAGAAGACAGTAGAATCTGAATTAGGACACAAGTAACCACTGACTCATAATTTAAAAATAAGATGCCATAATTTATTAAAACTGTATTAGAGGGACTCTGGTTTCAGCTCAGACATATCAAGACCTTGAAAGCCATTATTCCCATCCTTACAACAAGAAAAAGCTGGACAAGCTGAGTATCAGCAGCTTTCTCTGGACACATTGGATAACTGAGATTGCAGAGCAAACCATCATCCCCAAATTTGATCCTCCAGGGAAACAACCCATCCATTTAAGTACCTGGAGCAGTAGTCACTGGGCAGATGCCATACAAGCTGGAAGAAATATTAAATTAGAAAATTTAATGAAATACTGGAGGCTGAGTGTGGGTGATCATGAGAGTGAGAAGCTTATGGGAGTCATAGTCATGGAGAAGTGCCCACACTTTTACAGGCTTTTCCTACAGGAACCCAGGCTCTCATAGGATCAAGAATACTAAGAAAGGCCCTCCATCCTCTCATACCCCACACACTTGGCCCTAGCTGGGGAGGGGAAGAGTAGCCATTGTGAAATCAACTCAGACCCTTCTCCCTTAGGGAACAAAAGGCTTAATCTCCAGGAGGTTTGATGTTGCTGCCAGTTGACACCAGGGAAATCCCATTCAAGCTGAATGAAGGGAAGTTTGCTCTGCCACAACCACCATGTGTTACTTAAGGAAAAATATATAAGATTAAATGTACAGGGGAGAGGATCTCAAGGACGTAGACCAGGGATACTGGAGGATAACCACTACAGTGGGGGAAGGATTTGAGGTAAGGAGGCAGAAAAAGATTTACTCCTAGAGAAAAACAAATACATTTGTGCAGGCCATATCCCCTAGGCACAGGCCCACAATGCACTCCAAAGACAAGGATTAATCAGATTAGAGAAAATTCCCTACCCCTACACGCTATCACTATCATATGAATAATCCCCCAGGAACAGAAACAGTGGATTCCAGCTGGAAGAGCCACAAGAGACAGATTCTCTCTAAAGAGTAGTAGAAAGGGAAACCCAAAGCCAAACAGGGAAACAAAAAAAAGGACACTGGAGGAATTTGAAACCTCTTGTGCTCATACCTACAACAAATAACAAACACAAACCAACTCCTGGCCAGATTAAAGTAAACACTCACACTAAAGTTCTATTTAACTCAATATTTACCACCCTATGCAGTATGTCTGGCTTTCAGCAAAAAATTAAATGATATGCCAAGTCTTGAGCTCTTGGGCTCAAGCAATCCTCCTGTCTCAGCCTTTTGAGTAGCTGGGACTACATACTCTTCTGGACATTGGTTTAGGCAAAGAATTCATGACTAAGACCTCAAAAACATAGACGACAAAACAAAAAGGGACAAATGGGACTTAATTAAACCAAAAAGCTTCTGCACAGCAAAAGAAATAATCAACAGAGTGAACAGATAACCTGAGCAATGGGAGAAAATATTTGCAAACTATGTATTCAACAGGGGACTAATATTCAGAATATACAAAACACTCAAGAAACTCAACAAAAAAAACCCCAAATAATCCTATTGAAAAGTAGGCAAAAGACATGAATAGACATTTTTCAAAAGAAGAAACACAAATGCCCAAAAAGCATATGAAAAGATGCTCAACATAACTAATCATCAGAGAAATGCAAACTAAAACCACAATGAGATATCATCTTATACCAGTCAGAATGCCTATTATTAAAATAACAAAAAACGACAGATGTTGGTGCACTACTGGTGGGAATGTAAAGCTCAGCCTGGACAACATAGTGAGACCCTTCTCTAAAAAAAAATGAAAAAAAAAAAAGCCACGCATGGTGGCACATACCTGCATTCCCAGCTACTTTGGAGGCAGAGGCAGGAGGATTGCTTGAACCCAGGAGTTTGAGGCTGCAATGCGCTATGATTGTGCCACTGCATTCCAGCCTAGGCAACAGAGCAAGACACCATCTTTAAAAAATTTTCTTAAATTAAAAAAAGAATGCCAGTTTAAACACTTAGGAAAGTGAAGAAAAAAAAAAAAGAACCCTAGTGACTATAGTTAGTAATACCAAATTGTATAGTCCAAAATGTCTTAGGGAGTAAATTTCAAATGTTCTTACCACGCACACACACACACACAAAAAAAACCACAATAATTATTTCAGGTGTTGTATATGTTAATTAGCTTGATATGATCATTCCACATTGTGTACATATGTCAAAATATCACTTTGTACTCCATAAATATAAATGATTATAATTTGTCAATATATAATAACATTTTAAAAAGAAAATGTGGTATATACATATCATGGAATATTATTCAGGCATAAAAAGTAAAGAAATCCTACTATAATGCTGCACTGTGGATGAACCTTGAGGATATTACGGTAAGTGAAATAAGTGAGTTGCCAAAGGACAAATGCTGCATGATTCCACTTACATGCAGTCTCCAGTGCAGTCACACTCATAGAAGAAGAGCGTGAAATGGTGTTTGCCAGGGGCTGGAGGAAGGAGAAATTGGTGAGTTTATGTTCGGCAGGTATAGATTTTTAGTCATGCAAGATAAAAAGTTCTAGAGATCCGGGGTACAATATTGTGCTTTATAGTTAATGCTGTGCCGTACACATAAAATTTGTTAGAAAATAGATCTCACATTACATGTGCTTTGCCCAAATAATCTTTTTAAATCTATAGAGAAAGAAAAATGTCAAGGACTGAATCTTGAGGAAAACACAGGTAGTGAGCCAGTGCTCTGAAATATTTTACGGTGCATTTTCCATTACCTGTGATTACCGATGCCCCTCGAGCTTTCCTCGCTGATGCTGAAGCACCCGTTGCTTCAGTGGCGTGACGAAGCCATTGTTAGTGGTGATAGTTATTTTCAAACACATAAAGCATGTGTTATAATTGGATCAGGGACTTCGGCGGGTTTCCACTGACTGAATCTCCAGCTTGTGGCATGTGCAGGGTCCCTCCCTTTGTTTGGGTTCAGCTGGGTGAGGGGTCTGGGTTGGCCTCTCTCCATGTGACATCTCATCCTCTAGGGTCCCTTCACGTGGCAGCAGGGGCTGCCTTTCAGCATCACTGCTAGATTCCAAGAACATTCTAAGGAAGCAAAGAGTAAACTGATAGTTCCCATAAAGACCAGACGCTACTTTCACCACATTCTACTAATTAAGGCATGTCAAACAGCCTCCAGATTCAGGAGAGAGAAAATACATTTCTCAACCGGAGGACTGAGAAAGACTTTGTGACCATCATTAACATAACACAGTACAAAACCATGGAACAGAGGAAAAGGAGACCAAGGGAGATGAGATGAAAAAAAGTGCCAGCTTTCTTGCCATCTCCTGAGGTTTGGAAATCCAAGAGGAGAGAGGAGTATGCCCTGTTTACTGCTGAAATAATGAGAGACAACACGACCAAGTCTTCTGTGTTGATTTTGGGAGGCTATAAAAGAAAGAAATATCAGTGCGCACATGAGTAGAGTTCAGTTATAGGAGAATACAGAAAATCACAGTTATGCCAATCTGTGTGGTAGCATGGAAATTTTAATAAGCAACATAAAGGAGCTTGGCCGGGCATGATGGCTCACTCTTATAATCCCAGCTACTCGGGAGGCTGAGGCGGGAGGATCACCTGAGCCCAGGAGTTTGAGGCTGCAGTGAGCTATGATTGTGCCACTGCACTCCAGCCTGGGTGACAGGGCGAGACTCTGTCTCAAAAATTAAATAAATAAATAAAATAGAACTACCAAAAAATAAATAAATAAAAGATATGCCAAAATGTAAAAAAAAAAAAAAAAAAAATTATGGTGTGAAGACACCAAAACAATCAGTGGAACCAGACTCAGATATGACACCAATGTTGAAATTATCAGACAGAATTCAAAATAATTCTGTTTAATATGTTATGACTCTAATGGGAAAGGTGGGTATCACACAAAACCAGGTGGGTAGTATCAGAAGGGAGATGGTAACCCTGAGAAAATATCAAAGAATAATTCCAGAAATTTTATTGGTTTTTGTTCAAACAAACAAAAAACAAAAACACAGTAACAGAAAAGAAAAATGCATTTCAGCAATTCCC
Organism: Indri indri; assembly: GCA_004363605.1. Lineage (NCBI taxonomy): Eukaryota > Metazoa > Chordata > Mammalia > Primates > Indriidae > Indri > Indri indri. The sequence goes on along the minus strand of RJWJ010014574.1, from coordinate 29,927 downwards.
TTGAGTAGATTTGACAAAGCTGAAGTGGAAATCTGACCTTGAAAATAGGTTGATCTAAATTTCCCAAACTAAAATGCAAAGAGAAATTAAAGGGAAAAGCCAAACATACAAGAATTGTGGGTCAATATGAAACAATATAACACATACAGAATTAGAATACCAGAAGAAGAAAGAGACAATGGGGCAGAAGATATATTTGAAGACATAATAGCTTAGAATATTCTAAAATTAGTGACAAACATCAAACCATAGATCAAAGAAGCTCAGAGAACACCAAGCAGAATAAATATACACATCACATACAACCCTAGCTGTATTATATCAAAATAAAGACAAAGAGAAAACATTTAAAGCAGCCAGACTAAAGATCAACAAAATTAATAAAATTCTACCAATCAAGGCCAACCAGTAAAAAAAGAGCAAAGACAAAAAGTGTCTATATCAGAAATAAAAGAGGATCATCACTACTGATCCTACAGCACTAAGAATAATAAAAGAATACTATGAATAACCCTACGCCCATAAATTCAGTAACTTAGATGAAATGGATCAATTCCTTGATATACATAAACCACCAAAATTCACTTAAGGAGAAAAAGATAATGCAAACAAACCTATATCTATCAATCAAATTGAATTAGTAGCTAAAATTCTAAAAAGAAATACAAGCTTAGATGATCTAACTGGTGAATTTGCTATGATTTTAGTGTTTGTGTCCCCTCCGAAATCATGTTAAAACTTAATGGCCTATGTAACAGTACTAAAAGATAGAGCCATTAGAATATGATTAAGTCATGAGGGTGGAACCCTTGTGAATGGGATTATGTGCCCTTATAAAAGAGCCTGATAGAGTGAGTTTGTCCCTTTTGCCCTTCCACCTTTTGCCATGTAAGGGCACAGCATTCATGCCTCTGCAGTATGCATCATTCAATGTACCATCTTGCAAACTCAGACCAAAACCTCAACAGACAAACAAACCTGCAGGAACCTTGATCTTGATGTTATCAGCCTCCAGAACTGTAAGAAAATAAATTTCTGTCCTTATAAATCACTTAGTCCCAGGTATTTTGTTATAGCAGTACAAAATGGACTAAGAAATCTACCAAACATTTGAAAAATAAATAATTCCAATACTATACAGTCTTGTCCAGAAAATATAAGAGGAAGAACACTCCTCAACTCATTTTATGATGCCAATATTAACCATACACTAAAGCCAAAAAAAAAAAGATGTGGAAGAAAAGGAAACAATAGATCATTATTGCTCATAAACACAGACATAAAAATCTTCAATAAAATATTAACAAATCAAATCCAACAATGTATAAAAATAATTATGCACCATGGCCTAGCAGGGTTTATTCAAGAATGCAAGCTCTTTTGCAATGACAAGGGGTCTGGTCATCATCTGTGGTGTATGTATCTTACTCTGTAAACCTATATCTTGCTCTTGCTCTATAATCCTACCTTGCTCCTCCTCAATAAATTTCACCTGGTGCTTGCAAAAATAAAAAAAGAATGCAATATTGGTTTAAACTTCATAAATTAGTCAATTTATCTCACCATATTAATGGGCTAAAAAGAAAAATAATATGATCATGTCAATAGATGCAGAAAAGTATTTAATAGCATGCAATAGTCATCTATAATAAAACTTTTCAAAAAGGAGTAGAAGGGAAATTTCTTAACCTAATAAAAAACAGGTATGAATAACTTACAGCTAACATGATACTTATTGGTGACAGACTGAATCCTCTCTCCTCTAGACCAAGCACAAAACAAGGATATCCCCTCTTTCCATGCTTATGCAACATCACACTGGAATGCAATAAGGCAAAAGAAACAACTAAAAATTATACAAATGGAAAGGATTAAATAAAACTATCTTTATTTGCTGATGACATGAATAAAAACAAACCTCCTTGAACTAGTATATAAACTTATTGAGGGCACTGTTTACAAGGTAAATATGCAAAACTCAATAGCTTCCCCTTACACTAGCACTGAACAAACAGAATTTGAAATTAAAAAAAAAACATATATACCATTTATAACAAAAACAACAAACTGTAGTACTTAGGTAAAAAAAAAATCAACAATATATGTATAGGATATGTATGTGAACCACTACAAACACTGATTTTTAAAAAAATCAAAGAAGATTTAAATAAATGCAGAGGAGGGAGGAGCAAGATGGCAAACTAGAAGCAGCCTATGCACACTGCTCTCAAGGAGAAGGTCAAAGATGCAGGTGGATGCCCACCTACAGATGGGCCTTCTTGGAAAGAGCATTGAGAATCATCAGAGAAGTGACCGGGAACATTCGGAGTGAAGGAGAAGGTGACAGGGTGATCCACTCGGGAAGATTGGAAGGTACCCGTGGGAGGCATCCACAAGTGGGGAAGGACAGGAGGAGAGAACCCTGGGGTCCTGTGCTCTCCCCACGAGCACTGTGTCCCAAGCTGCTAGGGGGCCCTCACCACCAATGCAGATCTCCAGACTGATCAGGGAGCTGCTTGGCATCTGTTTAGCAACATTGCACCAGAGAGCAGGCACAGCAGGGACCGATTGGCTCCTGTTCCCAGATTGCTGCAACAAATGCCATTTTGAGATCTCAGGTCAAGAGTGCCAGGCCTACATAGGGCTTGATTTTGCTGCTATTGCCTCTGCATCACCTCAGCTGGCTGTGAAGGAAGAAAGGAGAGTGGATGCTATCGTATGGTGCATGACTGGGAGCTGAGCATCCCGTCCCCCGACGGGGGTTCTGAACAGAACGGGCACAACAGATGCCACCTGAGAAGCCCTGTGGCAACTGCCCCCATGGGACCTGGGAAGAGGGAGAGCCCTGGCTGCCCAGCAGCCTGGCCCCCGCCATCCAACCCCAGGCTGCCACCCAGCCCTGCAGCTCTGTGCCTACAGTTCCCACACTGCTGCCCAGCCCCACAGCCCCAGTCTAAGCTCCCCCACTGCTGTTGGGCCCCACTGGTCTGGCCCTGAGGCTCCAGCACTGTTGCCAAGCCTTGCGGCCCTGACTCTAAGGCTTCGCCACTGCTGTTGGACCCCACGGCCCTATCCCTGAGTCTCCAGCACTGCTACTAAGGACCACAGTCCTGTTCTCATGGCTCCCACTGGCTTCCCTGTGGGAACTGCCCCCCCAGTCCAATGCTCCACCAGTGACCCATTAGCCTTGAGCTGCCATTGCACCCGGACCCAGTTAGAGTAAATGCCCACAGCCCTGACACCCATGACTACTGCCTAGATAGCTTCATCCAGCTGCTACTGTCACCCCTGTGTGGAGACCCAGGTAGAACAATATCCCACAATACCCGCATCTGTGGAGAGGGAGTAGCCCAGCCCTCAACCTGAACTTCCAACAATGGACTGGGTAACAACTCACCTCTCTGCATGAAGATCATCCAGCACCAGCTTGGACTGTTACAATCACAGGGGAATGGGACAACACAGATCAGCTGGATTACAGGCTCTCAGTGTATTTTCTCCTCCCCCTACCAGATCAATCTTCCAGAGTAGGTCACGAAAGTGTCATCTAGGGACCACTCTTCCTTCTCACTATATAGGTGAGATCTCAGCAAAGGAAAACAGGTGCATTGCAGACCTATCTGCTCTGAGCTGAGAGAAGAGGTGTCAGATGAAAAGAAATCAGCAAAGGAACTCTGCTAACATGAAACAACAAGATAATCGTTTGACACCAACAAGGGATCACAATGGATCTACAGCAGTAGACCCCAATGAAAAGGAAATTGTTGAAATGTCAGAAATGGCAATTAGAATATGGATGGTAAATAACATGAATAGGAATGAAGAGAAAGTTGAAAACCAACACGAAGAAACCAAAAACATATTTCAGAGCATCAGTGAAAAAAATCAAAAAGGTGCTGAAAAGCTAGACAGCATAAGAAAGGATTTTTATAGAACATAAAGAAATGAAAGAGTCATTGAAGAAATTTCAAAATAAAGCAGAAAGCTTCAGCAACAGACTACTAGACCAAGTAGAACAATGAATTTTAGAGCTTGAAGACAGGGCTCTCGAACTAACCCAGTCTATCAAAGATGCAGAAAAAAGAATAAAGAAAAATGAATAATCATTCAGAGAAATATGGGAATATGTGAAGTGAACCAATATATGAATTATAGGTATCCCTGAGGGAGGAGAAGAAAAAGCAAAAGCATAGAAAACTTATTAAAGGGAATTATTGAGGAAAACTTCTCTGGTATCACCAGAGATTCTGATATCCAGATACAACATGGTCACTGAACATTGAGAAGATTCATAGCAAATAGGATATTGCCAAGGGACATAGTGATCAACTTGGCCAAGGTTAAAATGAAGGATAAAATTCTGCAAGCAGCAAGACAAAAGAAACAAATAACATACAAAGGAAAACCCATCAGGCTAACAGCAGACTTCTAAGTGGAGACCTTATAAGCCAAAAAGGACTGGGGCCCCATATTTAGTCTTCATAAATGGAACAAATGCCAGCCAAAATTTTTATATCCTTAAAATCTAAGTTTCATAAATGATGGAGAAATAAAACCTTTTCTAGGCAAGCAAACACTTAGGTAATTTGTGATTACTAGACCTGCCCTATAGGAAATACTCAGAATTGCATGATACATGGAACAGCACAATAGATACCCACCAGTGTAAAAACATTTGAAAGTTAAAGCTAACAGCTCTTATAAAAAATAGCACAAGAGGGAAAACAAAACAACAAGGTATCATCCAACATGATGAGCAGAACATTATCCCACATATTGATACTATCACTGATTGTGAATGGTCTTAATGCTCCACTTAAAAGACATAGACTGGCTGGGTGTGGTGGCTCACGCCTGTAATCCTAGCACTCTGGGAGGCCAAGGCGGGCAGATTGTTTGAGCTCAGGAGTTCGAAACCAGCCTGAGCAAGAGCGAGACCCCGTCTCTACTAAAAATAGAAAGAAATTAATCGGACAACTAAAAATATATAGAAAAATTAGCTGGGCATGGTGGTGCATGCCTGTAGTCCCAGCTACTAGGGAGGCTGAGGCAGAAGGATTGCTTGAGCCCAAGAGTTTGAGGTTGCTGTGAGCTAGGACGACGCCACGGCACTCTAGCCCGGGCAACACAGTGAGACTCTGTCTCAAAAAAAAAAAAAAAAAAAAGATATACACTGGTTGAATGGATGAAAAAGCACAACCCAAATACATGCAGTCTCCAAGAAACACATCTAACTCACAAGGACTCACACAGACTCAAGGAAAAGGTATAGAAAAAAATATTCCACACAAATCGAAACCAAAAGCGAGCAAGTGTAGCCATTCTCGTATCATATAAAATAGACTTTCAATGAATAATGGCAAAAACAAATGGAAAAACATGCCATGCTCATGCATTTGAACGATCAACACTATTAAAATGTCTGTCCTGACAAAGTTATTTACAGATTCAATACAATCCCCATTAAAATACAAACATCATATTTCACAGATCTAGAAAAAACAATTCTATGCTTCATTTTGAACCAGAAAAGAGCTTTACCCCTGTCAGAATGGCTGTTATTAAAAAGTCAACAAACAATAGATGCTGGTGTGGATGAAGATAGAAAGGAATGCTTATATACACTGTTGGTGGGACCACAAGTTATTACAACCTCTATGGAAGACAGTATAAAGATTTCTCAAAGAAATAAACGTAGACTTACCATTCAATCCAGCAATCCCATTACTGGGTGTCTACAAAAAAGAAAAGAAGTCATTTTATCAACAGGACACCTGTACTCAAATATTTATCACAGCATAATTCACAATTGCAAAGATGTGGAATCAACCTAAGTACCCATTAATTCATGAGTAGATTAAGAAAATGTGGTGGGTGTATGTATATAATGGAGTACTACTCAGCCATAAGTAGGAATGAAACAATGTCTCTTGTAGCAACTTTGATGGAACTGGAAACCATTATCCTAAGCAAAACATCTCAGGGATGGAAAACCAAACACCACATGTACTCTCTAATAATTGGGAGATAAATGATAGGCATACATGTGCACAAAGAGATGTAAGGTCATTGGAATCCAAGAAGGGGTAGGTTGGGAGAGGGGTGAGGGATAACAACTTACTTATTCAGTATAAGGAACATTATTCTGGTGATGGGCACACTAAAGGCCCTAACTTAAGTGTTATACAAGGTATCCATGTAACAAAAACATTTGTACCCCCTTAATATTTTGAAATGAAAACATAAATAAATAGAGAGATCATCCATGTTCATGGAAAGGAAAACTCAATATCATTAAGATATCAATTTTTTCAACTTCATCTATACATTCAACACAATCTCAGTCAAAATTATAGTGAAACATTTTTTTATATTAGCAAACTGATTTTAAAATCTATATGGAATGGCAAAGGACCCAAAATAGCCAACACAATACTGATAAAGAAGAGCAAAGTTAAAGGATTCATACTACCCAATTTGAAAACTTACTATAAAGCTAAAATAATCATAAAAGTATAGCATTAATGAAAGCACAGATACATATAGATCAATGGAATAAACTAGAGAAGCTCATTCTTTGCTGTAGAGAATACAAAATGGTGGGAATATAGTCACTTTGGGAAATAGTTTAGCAGGGTCTTATAAAGTTAAACACAGAGTTACCATACATTCCAGAAATCACAACCCTAGATACTTACCAAACTGACTCAAAAATTTATGTACACACAAAAATCCACACAAGAATGTTTACAGCAGCTTTATTCTTTATCACCAAAAAATGGAAGGAAACAAGATGTCCTTCAATGGGTGAATGGATAAACAAACTATGGTACCTCCATATTGTTCTGAGATAAAAGGAATAAGCTATTATTTTACACTCAACAATATCAATGAATCTTAAATGCATTTGCTAAGTGAAAGAACACAGATCGACAAGGCCACATATTATATTATTCTATGTATGTGACATACTGAAAAAAAGCAAAACTATAAGGACAGAAAATGATCCAGTGTATTCCAGAGGCTTATAGAAGTGGTATTGTTTGAGTAAGGGAAACACAGAGGATATTTTAGGGTGGTGGAACTAATCTGTATCATACTGTATTAGTGGATACGTGATGATACACATTTGTTAAAACCCACGATGTGATGAACTTTAATAGGTACAAATTTAAAAAAAAATTAAACAGGAGTTTGAGAGATACCGTTATGGAATTTAGACTGCACTGAAAACATCTATCACAAATTTATGCCATAAACTCATTGAAAGGGAAGAGAAAAAAGGTACTGACCTGAGTTACTTTGGACAAATAGAAAGGTACATAAAGACTGTACCCTACCTGGTAAATTTTCACAGAGATAAAGGTTAACAATTCTGAAGCTGCTGTACATGAATAGTGGTACTGAATAAACAAGGAAGTGGAGGCAGATGGTGGAAGCCAGATTTCTCACTGTTGGAGTGTGAGGTTACAGATAAGCAAGGGGAGAAAGCCAAAATGAGCCATGTTGTGTTGGAGTAGATTTGGAGACATTAACTCATATTTAGCTAGTTATAGATATAGATGGATAGATACAGAATTACTTTTAGTTAGGTGTATACAGATGGGTTAGTATACATACATATATTCTTAGCTCTGCTCACTGACAGGGCCTACAGGCAAATGACACCATAGCAGTAGCAATGAATATAATCAGCACATAGATCTTGGTTTCTAATACTATTCTCCTATAAAAGGAACCAAGGCTTTGTAAAGAAATTGCTGATTGTAGAGCAGAGGCAGAGAATATACAAAACAAGCCTGGATCGTCTTGTACTGCAAGAAAGTAAGGAAGTGCTTATAAATCAAAAGTATCAGGCATGCCAAAGGGAACTAACAGAGAGTTCCCAAATGACCAAAGACGGAAAAACTTAAGCCACAGAAGAAATAAAGTGGCACTGGATTATAACCTGAAGTATGAATATTAAATAAATATCCATAAGTCCAGACTGATATAAATAAATGATCAAATAGATAAATAAGTGGGTAAAATAGACAAATATCCTATGCAGAAGACTTCCAAATAATTTATGTAGATACTTCACTCTCAAGGAGATGGAGTATAACTAACCACTCTTTAAAAGCTTGGGCTGTACATAATGACTTCCTTCCAGACAGTACAGTATGGGAAGGGAGAAAAGAAGTTAACTTTACAGTGGAGAAATATGACAAACACTACCTCCACCCCAGTGATCATGGTCAACATTAACAATGATAAGTCATGTCAACAGTATATTCCCTTGATATGATGTGATGAAAATGGCACTTTACCTTTGTGGTTTATCTCCCCCAAACTCATAACGCTTATCTAAACATGAGAAAAATATCAGACAAACCCAAAATGAGGGACATTCTAAAAATATCTGAAGAGTATTTTTCAAAACTGTTAAGGTCATAAAAAGCAAAGAAAGTCTGAGAAACTGTCATAAACCAGAGGAGGCTAAGGAGACATGACGAAATGTAATGTGGTATCCTAGACAAGATCCTGGAACAGGCAAAGGACATTAGAAAAAATAAAATAATACAAATAAAGTGTGGAGTTCACTTAATAGTAATGTACCAATTTTGAATTCTTAGTTGTAATGGATATAGATGTTAACGATAGGGGAAACTGAGAATGGAGGGGAACTCTGTGTACTATCTTTGCTACTTATCTGTAATCTAAACCTATTCTAAGTGACATTTAAGCAAAGGCTTGAAGAGGATAAGCGAGTTAGCGCTACATATTTCTGAGGAAGAGTGCCACAGGCAGAGGGAAGCATCAATGCAAAGGCCTAAGACAGGAGTGCACCTGATATATTTAAAGAACAGCAAAAAGGTCAATTGTAAATGCAGCATAGAGAGAGACTAAGGGGAGGCAGGAGCAGAGAAGTTAGAGAAGAAGCCAGAAAGGTAATTGAGTGTGGAAGGGCAAACGATGTTGGCTTTTTCTTTGAGTGTAATACCGAGCCATTGCTGAGTTTTGAGCAGAGGAGACACACTAAGCAACTTAATTTATAAAAACATCCCTCTCATCCTGGAACAGAAAGAAGACGTTAGTGGAAAAACTGGTTAAATCTGAATAAAGTCTATAAACTACAGTTAGTTAATAGAAATGCATCAATGTGAACTTCTTATTGTTGACAAATGTATGATGGATGGTTAATATAAGATATCAACATTAGGGGAAACTGGGTGACGGGTATGTGGGAACCATCTGTACTATTTTTGTAAGTTTTCTGTAAATCCAAAATTTAAAAAAAGTTTATTAAGAACATAAATTGCACTGCAGGAAAGGAGAGATCAATCATTCCAGCCAGAGGCTCAGAACCACCACCACACACCAAAAGCACAGGTTTCATTTCACACAGGAGGATGGGCAGATACTCATTCCAACAATTGCCTTGTTGTTGACAGTGGAAGGAATCTCTCCTGAGATGCAGACCAGGAGAGGAGATTCCTAATACTCACCAGGAGAAGGGAGGGTAGAATTGTGTCAGTCATAAGTAAGCAACTTCAAAAGACTCTTTAAAAGGGAGCCAATAACACACACACACGCAGAGCTCCTGCTATATGCCCAGTAAAACATTAGGATCTACGAGGGGGGAATGTTTGCTTAGAGTAGGGAAACTTTAAGGTACTCTTAGTTAGTCAACATTTTACCGCATTTCCCTATTGAATTCAGGTTCTCTCTAAACATTAAGGGGCTGATTTCTTCATCACTTGACATTCCGCCATTTAATTTGTGGCTTTGGGACTCTATTAATACATCTTAGTTTAGATAAGTTGCCTTATCTATAATACTGAGATAATACTATAATACTTCATGGTCAAAAGGTGGGATTTAAAATGGATGGCCATTTTAAAAGATGGCCATTGGCAATTCTTCCAGAGCTTCATCCTCTCCATGTCTCAGGAGCATAATTAAATTGTCACTTGCTTAATGTTTCAAGCTTTTCTGCATTCATTCTGGTCACTTTTCTCCCCTTTATCAAGGGCGGCTTCCTCTTTTGAAATCCCTTCTTTCCTTGCTACATTGGTCAAATTTCTTATTACTCACCATTTAGCAATAAACAAATAATGGAATTGGCATTAATTCATAATTGATATCTATTTGTGAATAACAGGGAAGGAGACTGCTTGGTCAGAGAAAATCAAACTGATAGTTTCTGTTCAGATTCAATGCCATCCTCATTGCTAGCCATGAAAAGTCATTCCTGAGAAGATAATTTGTCCTATTGAACTTGTACTCATATGTAATATCATGCGTAAGTACATGACTGGTCATTGCTGCTTTCTTTTTCTATATACCATATCCCTATTAGCCTTACCTCAAGGCAAATTTGAAATATTCCAACTCACAAAGTGATGGCTTATTGAAAACTGCATGATTTACTTTCATATTTTTTATGAAAAGGCATGCTTCTTTTAGAATTGTATTCATTTATCCCCAGGAACTCCAAAGGCCCTGAAAGACATGAATGAGCTTCACATTACTGTCAGTGTTTCATTTTTAAATGTCTAATAATAATTTGAAGTATGCTAAGGGGTGTTTCAGAGACACAGCAATGTATTTCAATAGATACTTCCAAATACCTTATATGGTCGTTTAATATTTATGATGCTTCTACAATGTGTTCTCACCTTTATAAAATGTGATGACCCTGGATCTCTTCCATGGAACATCACTTGTCTCACAATAAACAAATGCATATAAAAGCTGGGCTAGGTAGCTTAAGTTTTAGATCATTCAATTCATCTTTTATAAGATTAACATCTTAAAGCAACTTGTAGGATAGAGAAAAAGCTAAGCCCATCTAGTGTTAGTAAAAATAGGACCTTATATTTTTAACACTTTATAAATTATAAATCATGTTTTCATAAATTAACTTGTTTGAGCCTTACAAAAACTCTGAGACATAGTTAAAACAAGTGTGTTATCACCACTTCATACATAAGCTCATTTCACAGATGAATCGACTAAGAGAAATTTCATAACTCCCCAAAAGTACACACATTAAAAAGGAAAATAAGAAAAATAACAAAAAAATAGTCTTTGATATTTGATTTTGGTGATCAATTTCAGGCTACAGAACTTTGGATGGAATTACTTATACTACTATGAAAATTATATCATTCTGTTTTCTCCTTTCCCAGGGGAAATTGGAACAGGATTTAAGGTAATTTTGTAACAATATATCATTCTATCTATATATTAGAAATTATTTACAGATACACTCACTTGCTTTCATGTCACTGTTAGAGAAGTATAGACACATAACTCACTGTGATAGTTTATATTATCTTAAAGAATGAACAACTGTCTTCTCAAACTAATGTATTTAGAAGAAATTATACCATCTCCCAGATATTAAATGAGAACAGAAGTCCAGTAAATGTTCTAAGATTAATATACCTTAGATCTGTGTACATTAAAGGGTGCATTGCCCTAATAAATGCTTTCGGTGTGAGGATGGGCAATGAGAGGGGAGGGCAAAGCTCTCAAACTGGCTCCATTTTTCAGGTTTGGTGATTATATGCATAATAGATAATAGATGATAGTAAAAGGAAGATCCGGATTAGTACAATGCAGAGTCTTGTATCCTTTACTGTTTAATTTAACACAGTTGTCTCTCCAAGGTTGAGTAGAAAATAGGTTTCACTCTCTTATATATCTAGGACAAATGCTTTCTAATACAGTATTTAGATTAGCGTGAATAACTAGTTACAGAGGACTAACTTGCACAAATGATGTTTCCTAATAAGTGAACGTAAAACGTCTTGTCATGAGCTCTAAGTACTTCTTTTCAAATGAAATGACAGATCCTTATTGTTCATCTATTATGTACAAAGAACTGTTCTTTGCACAATGATAATTATAATCATTGCTGGTTTTGGGTAATGTTAATTAACAATAGAACTGTATAAGTTCCTGATTATTATATCAAAGTTTATAATTAGCTAAACTGAAATACAATGAAGATTTATCATCTAACCTTAAAATCTGCTGAATCTTAATTTTTCCTGTGGTGCTTGATATGGCTTTAATTTGTAGGTATGAAGTATGGAAAATTCTTATTTTTTAATCAGCTGATAATTACAGGTTATGGTAAAGAAGAAGACCTACATAGTTTAGGGTTATCATTACGAACTTTGTAGCCTTACACATGAAGCAGTGGGAGTTTTATTAAATTATCAGTATCTGGAATTCCATTAAAGGAAATAGTGGTGGAAAAATCAATTCTATGAATTTTTCATGATAAACTCTCAGTACACCATTTTGAAATTCTGGAAACAAATTTCTGATCTAAAAAGGTATATATCCTTTCCAAAAGTTAAAGGACATAATATTTCTTGGTAACAGGTGCACTAAAGATAGATTTTAGAGGCATCAATAATATTGATTGTCCTTGTAGAAAACCAGTCTGTCTCTACCTATCCCAGGGAATATTACTCAGAGCTCTTCTCTGTCCACAGCTCTGAAAAATTCTGTCAATTTTGTAATGATTGACTTATTTAAGAAATCTTAATCTACAGGTACTATTTATCTTTCTTCACTATTTTTTAGCTCTTTCAGTACTACCTTTAACAATGTCATCTATGTTTGCCATCTTAATATCATGTATAACTTCTTCACTGCTTTGAGGATTATATAGCATTTACTAAACACACTTATTCCTTGGCATTCCCTCGACAATAGACATCCTCTTCCCTGGACCAGATAATTTCTATTTTTCTCTTCACAGAAAATATTTTTGGAAAAAGTTTGGACTTTCAGCCCCTACTACTCCTCAGTAACTTGATTGTGAAAAGCAGATGACTTCTTTGTTGCTAAATCCAGCATCCATATTTCTCTTCTTTTTAATGTATTTCTCAGTAGCAGTTCAGCATCATTGGTCACTCCCTCCTTGAAATGCTTTCTTTGTCTGTTCTTCATTACACTGTACTTCTTTCTGCCATGTGGGGTTTCCGCTCTATTTTGCTAGCTTTTTTATGATGTCCCCAAGACTCGATCAGTGACGTTCTGGTTTTCTGTATCTACCCAGTCACTTCCCATGGCTTTGAATACCATTTATGTACTTTTGGCTTCCAAAATTACCTGCCTGTGCTTGAGACCTACCTGGTACACCAGACTCATTTATGCATCGACCAATTTGATACCTCCACTTGTGTACTGCATTCAGCAGTCATTTCACAGGGCATTGCCCTCTACCATACCTGCTCCTCCCTAAGACTTTTCAGTCTTAATAAATCATTTATGACGCAATAAAGGAGAATTATTACTACATCAAAGTCTTTTTGTAGGTAGAAAAATATTACGTTGAGTACACAAGTGGAAGGGCTCATGTCTGCCAGGAGAACAGTCAGTTCATAGTGACAGGAAGGAAAGCAGGACATGTGAGCACAGTCATAGACACTGGTAGTAGGAGTTTGTGGAAATTATCTTCTTCCACATTCTCTAAAATAAGAAGCAAGGTCTTCAGCTGACAGTGAGTATGGAGAAAGAGTTGAGCGTGGCACCAAAATCACATCAAGTTCCAGTCCAAACCAGAGAACTTCCTATGTAGTGATGGGGCATCCATTCTGAAATGAGACATGGATCCACCACTGTTATCTAACACATGGAATAATTTGATAAACCTCACAAAGGAGCTAAAACACAGTACTATTTTAAAACTAAAACCTTTCAATGATTTGCTCTTAGAAGAGTGTTAGTATATCAATACATAAGAAAAGGTTTGTTGCAATGAGATTCATTGAGGTTCAAACGTATTCCTTTAGGAGATGAAAGTTAGGAATATAGCTGAACAGCTGCTGTTGGAGACCTCAGTTAAGGCATGGAGGACAAAGGAAAATTGCACTCTGGCAAACAATGAAGAGTGCAATATTATTGTGTGGCATAAGGAATAGATTCTCAGGGAGTAGAATGTTAAGATGGACGTTGTTTTCTTTGAGCAAAGAAAAGGCTGTGCTGTCTAGAAGAGAAAACACCAATTGGCAAGTAATAGAAGTATACGAATATCTATCCTAACTATAATCAAAAGACAGGGTTTCCTTAAGTCTATGCACCTGGGAGTAGTATTTAAAAGAAAAAAAAGTTAGAGTTTCTTGATGTGGCTTAACATAAAGGTCCAATGTTTTATGCTTAGCCTGTGAAATAATGATTACTGATTCTTCATAAGCTTATCTCAGCATTGTCATAGACTCATAATAATCAGATGTAAAATTCTCAAAGGTCACATAAAATATCTTCTCAATCTGGGCAGTATCACTTTTGACAAATAACTGTAGGCGCTGTTCAAGAAAATTCCTGTGATGGGGAATGGTAATATAACTGAAGAGGCAGTGTAGCTTAGTGGTTAAAAGCATGGTTTTGGGAACTGGATTGTCTGGATTCAAACTGTGTTCTATTACTTGCGAGCTGTGTGACCTAGGGAAAGTTGCTTAAACTCTCTGTGCCTCATGCTCCTCATCTGTAAATAATAATAATATCAATGAAGCGGATTATTATAGTAATTCCATGAGTTAGTACAGGGCTTACCTCAGTGTGAAATATCTGTAAAAGTAATGTAATCATCAGAAGTATCTTCATTATGCCATTTTTAAAAATATAAGTCTTGCTCCTTTACCCATTGTTACTTATTCTGAAATCTGAAGCAACCCAAAATATATTTTGATACTTCCCCCCTCATATAATCCCTTATCACTTATCAGGACTATATTTTTGGTTGGATTTACATAATTATACCATGAACTATAATTATTCTACGTATTTCTTTAAAAGAGCATCCCCTTCTTATTTATTATTGCTCACTTCAGGACCCCATGCTCAATACATGGTATAGGATATTTGCTCAAATATTGTGTACTGAATGACTGGCAACCCTCCCAATTTTTAAAGACAACTTCCATTGTGCTTTCTATGTGTTCTGATCTTTGAGCTAAACATTTCCAAAATTTTCACCAATTCCTCTTATGTCATCATTTCAACCTCCCACTCAGCTTCCCCCAAACATATCAATCTTTCGAAGAGCTTCTTAAAATGTGGCACCCAGAACTGAACCCAGCATGCCACATGTGGCCTGAAAAATATTGAATACTCTGAAATTATGAGTTCCCTTGACATGGACATTATTCTTCTGTAAATGCAACAAAGAATAAAACAGATTCTGAAAAATAGCTGATTTCTTAGTATTCCACCACTAATGTGTCCTCCCAACAGATGTAGTTCATATGGAAAAGTATCCATCATTGACATTCAAACTGTACCACAAACATTTTTTTCTTTTAACAAAGGACCAAGACTGACTTGATATCTAAATATCTATGTGCTTCTCACTCACCTTGCTAAGGTCACCCAGAGAGTCATACAATAGTGAATCACTATTAAAGTGTATAAATTTATGAGCTGTAACTCTCTTGGGGGTATGTTTTATTATCATAAATACTCATATACAAAATATTATGGAATCTTTATTGAAACAATTGATTACTACTCAAAATTATCTCATGAGTTATACTGAGCAAGATCTAATCAACCAAGCTAAGATTTCTTGTATCAATGTTTATTCTTATGGAAAAATCTCACTGACTTTACTTTGCGTAAATAGTGTTTTGGGGGTGTTAAAACATTTCAACATATTTTATAAATCAATGAATATATTTAATAGAAATTCTACCATGTGAATTTCTTTTGTGAGAAGTAAAAGCTTGGACCAGCAACAATGAGATCAAAAGTGTCCTTAGGAGAATAGTAAGCACAGACTGAGATATTGCTCTCATCATAATACAGACAATTTTTTATTAGTATAATTTTATTACCACTGGAAGATTTTCACTGTATCATGTAGAAGGTAACAAATATTACATGCAGCATTGGTATGTGTATTTAGAAATATATAAATTTACATATATATAAAATCGATTTATTTTATAAGTGAAGAACAAACTCAAAACCCCTTTGGGACTGTTAGCTATAGTGACAAAACAATTAGAATAGAAACTGCATTACTTTTCAAACAGGTTTATGAGGCTATTATTGGAGTGAAACCCTGTGTTAAAATTTCCTCTGGACTGAAAAACATGAAATGCAATAATCAGGAAATAACATAAGTGAAAAACATTACATTCATGGGCATTAAGCCAGGGTTTAAAAAGTAGCCATTATAGAAAGAAGCATAAAAAAGAAAATTAAATTATCAATGCCTTTGGCATCCATTTAGTACACTATTCACAGAAAAGTGTGATTTTTTTAATGACTTAGGTCATTCTTCCATATGATGCCATTAAGTAAAATTACAACATTTTCCTATATACCACTTATGAAAAGATTTAGGCAGCATTTCAACAACCTCACTTCAACTAATAGAAGATATAAGGTAGGCTATTTCAGGTAGCACAGCATAATGAATGACATGGATGCTCCTCCAACTCCAGGGAAATGAACATCCTGGACAAAAGTGTTAATTCACAGATTAGCTTTATACAGAAAAAAGGATATCCCTTGTTTCCTGAAGTAGAAATTCCTGTCAAAATCACAGTGTTAACTGTGCAGCTTGACACTATGGTGTTTCAGAATGGTATCGAACCTGAAAATAGGCCTTGGTAGCACAACGCTGGGGTTGTAATGCCCGCAAAAGGAGAAAGGATGGAGTCTTGTGCCTGATACTGATTTCAATTCCTTTGAATATATACACAGAATAGGGATTTATGGATAATAAGGTAGTTCTATTTTTAGCTTTTGATGAACTTCCATACCGGCTGTACTAATTTACAAATGGCTGTACTAATTTACATTCCCACCAACAGTGTATGAGGGTTCCCTTTTCTCCACATCCTAGCCAACAGTCATTATCTTTTGTCTTTTTTTAGCAGCCATTCTAATAAGTGAGAGGTGATATCTCATTGTGGTTTTAATTTGAATTTCCCTGATAGTTGGAGATGTTGAGCATTTTGAGCATTTTTTCATATATCTGTTGGCCATTTATATGTGATCTTTTGAGAAATGTCTGTTGAAGTCTTTTGTCCTTTTTTTTTTTTTTTTTTTTTTTTTTTTTTTTTTTTTTTTTTTTTTTTTTTTTTTTTTTTTTTTTTTTTTTTTTTTTTTTTTTTTTTTTTTTTTTTTTTTTTTTTTTTTTTTTTTTTTTTTTTTTTTTTTTTTTTTTTTTTTTTTTTTTTTTTTTTTTTTTTTTTTTTT
>RJWJ010014574.1:0-12613 GCA_004363605.1 Indri indri | reverse complement strand
TTAGTTTGATGCAATCCCATTTGCCTGTTTTTGTTTTTTGTTGCCTGTGCTTTTGGGGTCCTATCCAAAAAATTATTGCCTACACCAATGTTGTAGAACGTTTTCCCTATGCTTTCTTCTAGTAGTTTTTACAGTTTCAGGCCTTATGTTTAAATCTTTAATTCACTCTCAGTTGATATTTGTATTCAGTGTGAGATAAGGGTCCAATTTCATTCTTTTGCATATGAATATCCAGTTTATCCAACACTAATTAATGAAGAGACCATTCTTTCCACATTGTGTGTTTTTGGCACCTTTGTCAAGAATCAATTGACTGTAAAGCCTAGTTTATTTCTAGGCTTTTTTCCCTTTTCCATTGGTTGATGTGTCAGTTTTTAAGCCAGTACCACACTGCTTTGATTATAATAGCTTTATATTTTGAAATCAGAGAGTGTGATGGTGATGCCTCCAGCTTTGTTCTTTATGCTCAAGATTGCTTTGTCTAATTTGGGTCTTTTGTGGTTCTATACAAATTTTAGGATTTTTTAATATTTCTGTGAAAAATGTCATTGGAATTTTGATACAGATTTCATTGAATCTATAGGTTGTTTTAGGTAGTATGGACATTTCAACAATACTCATTCTTCCAATACATGAACACTAGATATCTCCTCACTTACATGTGTCTCTTCAATTATTTTCATCAATGTTGTATATTTTTCACTATACGGATCTTTCATTTCTTTGATTAAACTTACTCCTGAGTATTTTTATAATATTGTAAACAAGATTGTTTTCTCAACTTATTTTTGGATAGTTTGTTGCTGGTGTATGGAAACACTACTAATTTTTGTCTATTGATTTTGTATCCTTCAACTTTACTAAATTTGTTTATCATTACTAACAGTATTTTGGAGGAGTGGTTAGGGTTTTCTACATATAAGATCATGTCATCGATAAATAGAGACAATTTCACTTCTTTTCTTATTTGAATGTCTTTTATTTCTTTTTCTTTCCTATTTTCTTGTCTTTAGACTTCCAGTACTATGTTGAATAGAAGTGGTGAAAGTGGGCATCCTTGTCTTGCTCCTGATTATAAAGGAAAAGCTTCAAACTTTTCATCATTGAGTACATTAGCAGTGGACTTGTCATATATGGCCTTTATTATGTTGAAGCACATTTATTCTATACCTATTTCATTGAGAGTTTTTATTATAAGAGGATGTTGAATTTTGTCAAATGCATTTTCTTCATCTATTGAGATGAACATATGGTTTTTGTCCTTCAAGAAAATGTATTATATAGACAGTGAACCCTCTGCATGTGAGGATTTTGCATCCATAGATTCAACCAACCATGGATCAGAAATATTTAAAAAATGAAAAATAATAAAACAATAAAAATATAAATAAAAACAATACAGTATAGCAATTATTTACATAGCATTCACATTGTATTAAGTATTATAAGTGAACTAGAGATGACTGAAAGTATAGAGGAGGATATGCATAGGTTATATGCAAATACTATGCCATTTCATATAAGGGACTTGAGCATCCATGGATTTTAGTATCCATGGCATGTCCTCAACCAATCCCTCATGGATACCAAGGGATGACTGCATAACATTGATCACAAATTTTTTCAGTTTACACCAAAAATGAAAACTATTAGTCAATTTTATATATGAAATACATAAAATTTAGTGCCCAAATTTTAAATAAAATTAATAGCAAACATAATCCAATAGCACATTACAAATAATAATATAATAAGTCCAAGTGGAATTTATTCCAGGAATGCAAAGATCACTCATTATTAGAAAAGATATTAATGTAACCTATTGTATTGATACAAATAAGGAGAACAGCCATACCTGCATTCTCTATAGATGCAGAAACAGCATTTTACAAAAGTCAAAATACATTTAATAATGTAGTCCTCCAAAAATGAATGTGTACATGCAGCCTCAGAAAATGACCTCATTTAGAAACAGGGTCTTTATAGAGGTAGTTAGTTAAAATGAGGTCATACTAGATTAGGGCGAGTCCTAAAGAAGGATATATGATGATGGAAGTAGATTGGAATGATGCAGCTACAACCTAAGGACTGCTGGGAGCCACCAGAAACTAAAATGAGGCAAAGAAAGATTCTTCCCTAGAGACTTCAAAGGGAGCATGGCCCTGCTGACACCTCGATTTTGTATTTTTGGCCTCCAAAATTGTGAAAGTATAAATTCCTGTTGTTTTAAAAAATAAAAATATATAAAACGAAGGACCCCTCCTGCACTTGTGCTTGTTGGAGAAAGAAAAATATCCTCTTGGAATTTCTAAACACACACTGATCCTAAGCAGGTGCATCTGAAAAATGTGTCATTAGGTGATTTTGTCATTGTGCAAACATAGAGTGCACTTACACAAACCTAGATGATATAGCCTACCACACACCTAGGCTGTATGGTACAGCCTATTGCTCCTAGGCTAAAAACCTGTATAGCATATTAGTGTACTGAATACTGTAGGCAATTGCAACACAACAGTATTTGTGCATCCAAATATATCTAAACATAGAAAAAGTACAGTGAAAATATTATAATCTTATGGGACCACTGTCATACATGTGGTCCCTTGTTTACCAAGACATCATAAAGTGGTGCATGATATTGGCCAGATATCTTTTACCAGTGGGTACACATATCCTCCAGCTGTAATGCTTCTCTGGAGAATTGACCTCATCCACATGTCCTGCACGTGTCTCACCCTATTGGAAACAGACAAGGATGAACTAATATGGATTCATAAAGCTCAGCCCCCTTATCTCAAGGCAGAAATCTTTGGGTGGTACTCCAAACCAGACTTTAATTGAAACTGCATCTTTGCTTGGTTTTGTTCTCTTCCTCATTCTGCTCTCTTTACTCCTTTATAGGCTTATCCTATAGAGCACTCTCTCAAAAATTCATCTGCAACCAAATATCTATCTGTTTTTAGTTTCCTGAACTAAAACACAAATTGAATCAAGCAATGTAAAAACATAAAATACAGTTAAATTGATTTTGTTAAAGGATATAATTCACCCCAGTGACAGAATTAAAGAGATAATCATATGAATTTCAATAATTTAAATTCGTTTAATTAAAAAAGATCTACTAGAAAATTTGGCATATAAAGGAACTTCCTTAACAGCAAACATTAAACTCTTGTGACATGAAGGAACTATACCTTTTAAGATAATGACTAAGACAAGAATGCCTGGTATCCCCACTTTTGTTTAGCATTGAAATAGAGGCCTCTGTCAGAAATATATGCAGTCCTTATCCCTTGGTATCCACAGGGGATTGGTCCAGGACCCCCACAGATACTAAAATCCATGAATGTTCATGTCCCTTATATAAAATGGCATGATATTTGCATATAACCTATGCATATACTACCTTATACTTTAAATCATCTCTAGATTACTTATAATACTTAATTACATTTATAATGTAAATCCTATGTAAATAGTAGTTATATTCTATTTTTTATTGTTGTATTGTTATATGTTATTGTTTTTCCCCAAATATTTTGGTCCTTGGTTGGTTGAATTTGCGAATGCAGACTCCATGGATATGGAAGTCCAACTGTATAAAGAAAAGCAAATTATAAATATAAAGATTGTGAAAGAATACACAAAATTCCTGTTACACACTGAAGTTAATTGCTTATCTAGAAACCTAAAAGTACTATAGTTAAATCACATGATTAATGTGAGGTTTTAGCAGGTTTGTTGCATAAAGTAATTAATATACAAAAAACCGAGTGCAACCCAATCTACACAGAGATAAATCATGTAGTATTTAAAAAAACACTATAAAAGCAACAAAAATATAGCTAAGAATAAATTTTAAAAAACTTGTGCAAGGTCATTTTAGAGGTAATTACAAGCTTGTTATTAAAGAAGCCTAAATGAATAGACTCTGTGTCAATTATACCCATATTATTCTATATTTTTAATTTAATTTCAATCAAAATGTCATTTGGTATAAAAAATAGTACAATATTTATTTATGCTATTAATATTATTTAACCACTGTCTTCTATATCTTCTATTAAATATTTGCCTGGAATATCCATTCTGTATCCTTCTTCACTCTGCTGTTTCCCAGGAGGCTATTTTTTATGGACTGCATCCACAGCAGCCTCCTCATTGCTCAGGCTTTGAGTTAGGTTCAGTAAATGACAGGTACTAGCAAGACACTGGAGAGCAAAAGAAGCAGGAGGACAGAGTACTGATTTCCCTAGCTCACCCCTCTCAACTCCTACCCTGCAAAGGTTCCTGTAAATTTACCGCTTCCCTCTACGGGAATCCACAGTACCTCTCAAGCAGAAGAATCTATATCCTTCAGGCCTGGGGCAGTATGAGCTTGCCAATGTTTCCAGCCAAAAGGTATTGCACTGTCATTTTTTCTTTTTTTTTTGCCAAAAACATATTCACAACTTTGCAAATAATAAATTGCTTTCCCATAGCACTAAAACATGAATACAACAAATTAGACAATATTATATTTTTAAAAATAGTATTGACAATATTTAAAAGGTACTCTAAAAGAAATGTAATAAAAGAATGTCAGACATAAAGGAGAAATTAGTAAAAGTTTATTGATACAGACACAAGAAGAGCTAACATTTTTAGGTGGGTAGATTAAGTGCATGGATGAGAAGATTGTATGTTGTAAATATGTCAAACTTTCCTGAAATAATCTATGAGATCAATGCATTTTTATAAAAGTCAGTTATCCAGGAATTGAGAAACACATCCAAAATGTACATGAAAATTTAAAAGGGCCATAATAACAGGATAATTTTCAAGAACTCTAGGAGGAGTACTCTGTAGTAGACATTAAGATATTTTAAGTATGCAGTAGTTTGTTAAATGTGATTTTGACAGCAATTTAAGGATAATCAATATAACAATGGTGAGAAGTAGAGTCTATATGTATGTCAACATTCATGTACACATATTCACATATGCTAAGATTTTAATACACAGCTGATAATGTTACAAATGTGTGGGTGATAGGATGTGCTATTCAATTTTATAAAGGGCACTGATACATCCGGCCATTCATGTAGAAAAACATTTTTTCACTGTGTATACTACAGAGATCAAATATAGATTAAAATTTGGTATGAAAAAATAACTTGAAAATGTAGGAAAATATGTTAATGACATTGGGCTAGTAAAAGATAAGATAAAAAAAAGACAAAAGGAGGACAACAGCAAGATGGGGGAATAGCAGATAACCTACTCATGTCCCCCCATAATAGCAAGAATTCTGCAACTATCCATAGACAAATATCTCTCTGTGACAGCCTTTAGATTCAGGTAGGAGGTTATAAAACCCTGGCAGAGCCTAAGACCTAGGAGGATCATTCAGAGAATGCAGACTGGCACCCAGGAGTTTGATCTGCTAATTGTGCTCCTGGGTTTAAGCCCCCAAATGGCCTCATTCCCCAAGGGTCTTAGCTATAGCCTCATTTGGCCTTAGGCCTACAACCAAAACTGTCTGCCAAAGGGCCCAAGAAAAATCATGCACACTAGTGCCTAGGCAGAAAGGCTTGTCTATCCACTGACATCGGTATCAGCAATGAGCCTGAAAGTTGCCCTTTGGCTCTCTTCCAGCCCCCTTCATCTGAGGTCCTGGCTCAGAGCAGCTCACACAAGGACCCAGAAGGAGACTTGTCTGTACCTTGCAGCTTGGGACTCTGACCCTCCCTGATGGGCTCACAAACCTCCATCCCACAGCAGTTCCCAAAGGGACCCAATCTCAGCTCTGGCCTCTCCCATTTCAATCAGGCAACTATCTCATCTGTGCAGGAACCTTCTGGGAGTTGCACATCCCTCTGAACCAATGAGAAGAACACACAAGCCTCCATCCTACAGCAAGTCCCAGGGAGGTCCAGTCTCAGCTCTAGCCCTTCCTGTTGCAGTTGGGGAACTATCACATCTCTGCAGGGACTTTCTGGGAGATGTATACCCATATGATCCAACTAGATGGGCTCTCCAGCATCCATCCCACAACAGATACTGAAGGGACACAGTCTCAGCTCAGGCCCCTCCTACTACAACCAAGGAACTACCCAACCTGTGCAGGGACCTGCTGTGAAACATGCACCCATCTGAACCAATGAGCTGGGCTCACCAGCCTCCATCCCACAGCAGATGCCAGACTACAAAGATTAGAATAAATATTTAATCCCTTAATGTTCAGACATTTTTGCATCTCCTCAAGCATCAAAAACATTCAGGGAACTATGACCACACCAAACAGACAAAAGAAATTACCAGAGACTGACTCTAAAGTGATGTAGATGTGTGATTTCTCAGACAAGGAATTCAAAATACCTGTTTTAATAAAGCTTAACTAACTTCAAGAAAATACAGAGAAAAAATAAAATTTTATCAGGGAAATTTAACAGCAAGATTTTTAAAAAATCAAACAGAAATCCTTAAGGTGAAAAATAAGGTGAATTAAATTTGAAAAATTACAATAGAGACCATGAACAGCAGAATTGATCAAACAGAAGAAAAAATTAGTGAGCTTGAAGATGGCCTATTTGAAAATACTCGGGGGTGGGGGGGAAGAAAAAGAAAATGAAAAGGAACAAAGAAAGTTTACAGGATCTATGGTACAACATCAAAAAAGCAAATAGTCAAGTCATTAGAATTAAAGGAGGAGTTGAGAAACACAAAGGTGTAGGAATCTTATTCAACTTTTCCCCATTAATTATGATGTTAGCTGTGAGTTTGTCGTATATGGCCTTTATTATGTTGAGGTATGTTCTTTCTATACCTAATTTCTTTAGGGTTTTTATAATGAAGGAATGTTGAATATTATTGAATACTTTTTCTGCAGTCATTGAGATGAGTTTGTGCTTTATTCTGTTAAAGTGATGTATCATATTCATTGATTTGCATATGCTGAGCCATTCTTGTATCCCCGGAATGAATTCCACTTGACCATGGTGAAGGATCTTTTGATGTGCTGTTCGTTTCGGTTTACTAGTATTTTGTTGAAAATTTTGCATCTATGTTCATCAGGGATATTGGCGTGTATTTTTCTTTTTTTGTTGTATCCTTGTCTGGTTTGGGTACTAGGGTAATGCTGAACTCATAGAATGAGTTTTGAAGAATTCCCTCAACTTCAATTTTCTGGAATAGTTTGAGAAGGATTGGTATTAGTTCTTTAAATGTTTACTTGAATTCAGCAGTGAAGCCATCAGGTCCTGGGCTTTTTACTATGGGGAGCTGTTTTATTACTGATTCAGTCTCACTACTTGTTATTGTTCTGTTCAAGTTTTCTATTTCTTCATGATTCAATCTTGGTAGGTTTTATGTAACAGCAAATTTATGCATTTCTTGTAAATTTTCCAATTTGTTGGCATACAGTTTCTCATAAAAATGATCCTTTGATAACAATGTTTCTAATAATCCTTTGTATTTCTGTTGTATCAATGATGAAGTCTCCTTTTTCATTTCTGATTTTATTTGAGCCATCTCTCTTTTTTTCTTAGTCTAGCTAAAGGTTTGTTGGTTTTGCTTATCTTTTCAAATAAATAATTCTTCATTTTGTTGATCTTTTGTATTGAATTTTTGGTCTCTATTTTTAAATTTCTGCTATGATATTTATTATTTCTTTCCTTCTCCTAATTTTGGGTTGAGTTTGTTCTTGTTTTTATAATTCCTTGAGGTGCAATGTTAGGTTGTTTATTTGAGATCTGTCTACTTTATTGATGTATAGGTGTTTATTGCTTTAAACTTCCCTCTTAGAATTGCTGTTGCTGTATCCCACAGGTTTTTGTATGTTGTGTTTCCATTTTCTTTTGTATCAAGAAAGTTTTAAATTTCCATTTAAATTTATTCATTGACCCGTTGGTTGCTCAGGAGCATGTTGTTTAATTTCCATGTATTTGTACAGTTTCCACAGTTTCTCCTATTATTGATTTCTAGTTTTATTCCATTGTGATCAGAAAGCGTACCTGATACAATTTTGATTTTCTAAAAATTTGTTAAGACTTGCATTGTGACCTAATATGTGATCTATCCTGGAGAATGTTCCATGTGCTGTCTATAAGAATATTTATTCTGTGGCTATTGGATAGAATGTTCTGCAAATATCTGTTAGGTTCATTTGGTCTAGAGTGTGATTAAACTCTGGTATTTATTTGTTCATTTTTCTGTCTGGATAGTCTGTTTATTGCTGAAAGAGGGGTGTAGAAATCCCCTAGTATTAATGTATTATAGACTATCTCTCCCTTTAGGTCTATTAATATTTACTTTATATATATATATATATGCATGTGCTCCAATGTTGCATATACACACACACACTTATTTGTTATATCCTCTTGCTGTATTGATCCCTGTATCATTATATAATGCCCTTCTTTTCTATTTTTACAGTTTTTTGCTTTAACTCTATTTTATCAGATATAAGTATAGCTATTCCTATTCTTTTATGGTTTCCATTTACATGGAATATATCTTTCCATCCTTTCACTTTTAGCTGATGCGTGTCCTTACAAATGAAGTGAGTTCCTTGTAGGCACCATAGAGTTAGGTCTTTTTAAAAATCCATTTAGCCACTCTATGGACTTTAACTAGAGAATTTAATCCATTTACATTCAAAGTAATTATTGATAGGTAAGGGCTTACTTCTACCATTTTGTTACCTGTCTTTTAGTTGTTTTGTAAATCCCTTCTTTTTCTTCCTCTCCTATAGTCTTCCTTTGTGTTTAAATGATTTTTTTTAGTAGTGTGTTTTGATTCCTTGCTTTTTAAGTGTGTATATTATAGTTTTTGCTTTGTGGTTACTATGAGGCTTAAAAAATCATCCTTTAGTTATAACACATTATTTTAAATGGACAACAACTTAACTTTGATCAAAAAGAAAAAAAACACCCGATGAATGTTATGGCTATATGTGCACTAACATTCATCAGGTGTTTCTTTTCCTAGACTTGGGTGGGGCAAGGGCAATATATGTAACCTAAACATTTGTACCCCCATAATATGCTGAAATAAAAAAGAAAAGAAAAATAAATGTATGACATAAAAAGAAACAAAAAAGAACTGTACATTTTAACTAGATTCTACCCCCAAATTTTGGATTTTTGATTTTTAAGTTTTTTTACATTGCTTATCTCTTAACAAATTTTTGTCATTATTCTTAATAGTTTTGTCTTTTAATCTTTATACCAAAGATATAAGTGGCTTACACATCATGATTACAGTATTAGAGTAACAATCATGTTAGTATCCTTTTCTTTCAGTTTGAAGAACTGCCTTTAGCATTCTTATAGGATAGGTATGGTAACAATGAATTCCCTCAGCTCAGGAGTTCAAGACCAGCCTGAGCAAGAGCAAGACCTTGTCTCTACTGAAAATAGAAAGAAATTGGCCAAACAACTAAAAATAGAAAAAATTAGCCGGGCATGGTGGCATGTGCCTGTAGTCCCAGCTACCTGGGAGGCTGAGGCAGGAGGATCGCTTGAGCCTAGGAGTTTGAGGTTGCTGTGAGCTAGGCTGATGCCATGGCACTCTAGCCCAGGCAAGAGAGTGAGACTCTGTCTCAAAAAAACAAAAACAAAAACCAAAAAAAAAAACAAATTGGAAAGGAGGAAGTCAATTTGTCCCTGATTGCAGACATGATCTTATATACAGAAAACTCTACAGATTCCACCAAAAACCTGTTAGAATTAATAAACAAATTCAGTATAGTTGCATGATATAAAATCAACATACAAAAATCAGTAGTGTGTCTTTATGCCAACAGTGAACTATCTTAAAAAAGAATTGAAGAAAACAATCCCATTTACAATAGCTACAAAAATATATGTACATCTAGAAATAAATTTGACCAGGGATGTGAAAGATCTCTACACTTAAAACTGCACTGATAAAAGAAATTGAAGAGGACAGAAAAAGACATTCTAGCATTTGTATGGGACCACAAAAGATCCAGAATAGCCAAAGTAATCCTGAGCAAAAATATCAAAGCTGAAGGCATCACATTACTTAACTTAACAATACACTATAAAGCAATAGTAACCAAAACAGCGTGGTACTAATATGAAAACATACACAGACCAACAGAAAGGAATAGAGAATCCATAAATAAATCCATGCATGTATGGAAATAAATCCATACAGCCAACTGATTTTCAAGGCCAAGAACAAAAATTAGGGAAAGGACACCTTCTTCAACAAACGGTACTAGGAAAACTGGATATCCATATAACAAAAAAGTAAATTAGACCGCTATCTCTCACCACTTACAAAATTCAACTCAAAATGGATATAAAACTTTAATCTAAGACCCAAAACTATGAATCCACAGCAGGCCCTTGAATAATGACATTTTTCAACATCATTCTGTTATAACGTTAATGAGAAAAAAAAATCAATTACTGGCTGGGGTCACTGTGAGCTTTTCTCTAGGTACTCCAGTTTCCTTCCCCATCTTAAAGATGTGCGCATTAGCTTAACTAACATATCTAAGTTGTCCCAGTATGAGTGAGTGTGGGTGTGTGTATGTGAATGCAGACTGTGATGGAATGGCATCCCATCCAGGGTTAATTCTCACCTTGTGCCCAGAGTTGCCAGGATAGGCTCTGGCCACCTGCAACCCTGTACTGGAATAATTGGGTAAATAATTATCCTACTTGTTTTTATTAATCATCCTTATATGTATATATAGCTCACATTAATTTCAGTGTTTAATAGTAGGGGAGTTTTCGTCATTATTTAGAAGTTTGGTGGATGTTTTCATGACCAGAAATACGCCGTGGCAACTTAACTCTTGTTTGTATCAGTTAGCCTATGTTAAAACTGGTTTTGCTACACATTGTTTCACTTAAAATTACCGTTTCTAAGAACATATCAATGATGCCAAAAGATAACTTATGATACTAGAAGAAAACATGGGGAAAAACTTTATGACACTAGTCTGGGAAAGGATTTTTTTGTTTGTTTGTTTAAGAAAATACTGTAGAAGAGGAGAGGATTTTTTGGATAAGACCTCAAAAGCACAGGCAACAAAAGCAAAGACAGACAAATGGAATTACATCAAACTTAAAAGCTGCTGCACAGCAAAAGGAAACAATCAACAGAGTGAACAGACAACCTACAGAATGGGAGAAAATATTTATGTACTATGCATCTGACAAGAGGTTAATATGCAGAAAGTATAAGGAACTCAAAGAAGTCAACAGCAAAAAAAAATTCATTTTAAAATACGCAAATGATCTGAATAGATATTTCTCAAAAGAATACATACAAATGGCCAGTAAGTATATGAAAAAATGCTCATCACTTATCATCAGGAAAATGCAAATCAAAACTACAATGAAATATCACCTCACCCCAATTAGAATGGCTACCATAAAAAAGTCAAAAAATAACAGATGCTGGTGAGGATGTGGAGAAAGGGGAATTCTTATACACTGTTGGTGGGAACATAAATTAGTGCAACCATATGGACAACAGTATGAAAGTTCCTCAAAAATTAAAAACAGAACTACCACATGATCCAACAATCCCACCACTGGCTACATATCCAAAGGAAATAAAATTAGTATGTTGAAGAGATATCTGCACCTCCATGTTTATTGCAGCACTACTGTGAATACACAGTAGCCATGACATGGAATCAGCCTAAGTGTCTATCAACGAATGAATGGATAAAAAAATGTGGTATACATACACAATGGAATACTACTCAGCCATAAAAAGAATGAAATTTTGTTATTTACAGCAACATGAATGGAACCATAAGTCATATGTTAGGTGAATCAGCCAGGCACAGAAAGACAAATATTGCATGTTCTCACTCACGTGTGGGAGCTACAATAGTTGATCTCATGGAGGTAGTGAGCAAAATGGTGATTGCCAGAGTCTGGGGAGGATACTGGGAAGTGGGGTGAGGAGAGGTTGGTTAATGGGTACAAACTTACAGTCAGATCGGAAACATAAGTTCTGGTATTCTATTGCACATCAGGGTGACTACAGTCAACAATAATGTATTATATATTTCAAAATATTTTTTTTTTATTTCAGGGTATTATGAGAGTACAAACATGGTTACACTTTATGTCTTTGCCCCATCCAAGCGAGGGTTAGAGGCATGCCCTTCCCCCCTACAATGCTCCCCATGTCCTTTTAGTTGCGGGTTTACCCTCCCATCCCCCTAATCCCTGGAGAGTATTACTGCCATGTGATCACCCTAGTGTTGATCAGTTAGTACCAATTTGATGGCGAGTACAAGTGGAGCCCATTCTTCCGATCTTGTGGTGCCTCACTTTGGATAATGGGCTTAACTTTAATCCAGGAAAGTACAGGAGGTTCTAGATCACTGTCGTTTCTTATGATTGAGTAATATTCCATTGTATACATATACCAAATTTTAATAATCCACTCATGGATTGACAGGCACTTGGGCTATTTCCACATCCTTGCAATAGTGAATTGTGCTGCCATAAACATTCGGGTGCAGATGTCTTTATCATAGAATGTTTTGTGCTCTCTGGGGTAGATGCCTAATAGTGCTATTGCTGGAGTGAATGGGATTTCTATTTTTAGCTCTCTGAGGTATCTC
>RJWJ010014573.1:16891-37768 GCA_004363605.1 Indri indri | reverse complement strand
TTCATTTCAGATACATGAGTAAGAGTTTGTTTCCAATATATATCTATTCTTCTGTTAAATGTTTCCTCTAAATGTCACTGTTTATATGCTTTTTTCCTACCCAAACTGATACCTTCTTGGGGGATGGACTATATGTGCTTTTTCATTTTGATTTCCCTGATGCCTTTGTATACCAGCTATTTACTTCTACTCTCCATGAGCAACTACTGCTTTATTATACATCCACGGGAGAGATTCTATTCATATACAAACATAAGGGTGTGCATGTGTGTATCTCAAATGGGAGCATACTCTGCGCACTGACTTGCATCTTACTTTCTTCTACTTAATATATCTCAGTGATCATCGCGTATCAGTAGACATAGAACTGCCTCATTCTTTTTAATTGCTGCATTTTATTTCATTATATGGATATGCCTTAATTCATTTAACCAGCAATATATTTGGAATGTGCTTTGTGATCCTATCTAGGATCTTTCATTTTAATAGGTGAGGTTAGCCTATTTATAGTTGTAATATAACAGATAATTTTGGTCTCAGTTTACATGTTTTCCCCTCTAGAGTCAAGATAGCTCAGTGGTTAAGAATAAAATATCTAAATTTTTTTTTAGAGACAGGGTCTTATTCTGTTGCCCAGGCTGGAGTGCAGTGGCCATGATCACATTTTACTGCAGCCTGGAACTCCTGGCCTCAAGTAATCCTCCTGCCTGGCCTCCCAAAGTGCTGGGATTAGGCATGAGCTACCATACCAGGACAGGAAATCTAAATTTCTTACATACAAATCAGCTGTGGGTTTGAGTGAGTTGATAGTGCACATGTTACAGATATGAAGGAGGAACTGAACAAAATGAAATGTTTTCAAGAGAAGACAGAGGCCACAATTCCTTGGTTCTAATCTTACTTCTACCAGTTATTGCTGTTTGACCTTGGACAAGTTCCTCAACCTCTGTGTGCTTTAGTTTCTTCAGATATGAAACAGGGTGATAATTGTACCTATTTCATAGAGTTTTGGGCTTAGAATAGTGCCTAGAACATAGGAAGCACTGTGTGGGTATTAGTTATTATTATTTATAATATGCTGTTTTATTACTTCTTTTAAATATTTTTCTGTATGGTCTCTGAATTCCTTATTTTATATAGCATATGTTTCCTTTGGTAATTTGGAAAGATTTTATTTTTATATTATTGGTTGTCTTTGTAGCTATAGAATTATATAACATATTTACTCCTTTGTAAAAGAATTATTATATTTCTATTTCCTTCTCTTTCCCACTCATCTACCATCTGATTTTAGAAAACATTTTCTTTAGTGTTTATCATTAAATCTGTGAACATAATTAGACCTTATAATTTAAATTTTCAAATCAAAAGAAATAATTTTTTTTTTTTTTCAGACTAGTCAGGTGCAGTAGTGAGGAGGGGAGTTAAGTAGTAGAACAAGGAGTTCAATCTGTAACTGTGAACAATCAAGTGAGATAACGCACTACCTTCGGACCAGCCAAAAGAAATAATTTTGACCCATCGACAAGGAAATCAGCATACATACACTTTTATTTGCATCTTATCTTCCCTTTCGTATATTTGTTAGTAATATCATTTGTGTATTTTTGAGTTTAAAATATTTACTTTCTATTTTGTATAAGATTTAGTCCTATACTAAGTGGATTCAGTACTCATGTTTTCGAAAAATTTCCCTATTTTCTTTTACTTGAATGACAATTTGGTTGGGTATAAAGTTCCTGGACCACACTTTTCTTTCCTTGAGGATTTTGAGAGTTGTCTTCTAGTGCTTTCTTTCCCTTTAAAAGTGGCAACATTTTTTTCTGGTAAGCGTCAATCTGCCATTTGTATTTCTTTCTCCTTTCTTCCTCTTTTCTTATAGTATCTTTGAATAGATCCTAGAGTGGTTTATTTTTAATTGCTTCTTATCTTTTAATAAAGTGAGTCCTTCTTGGACCAGCTATTTGCAGAAGGTTCATTTGGGAGAAGTCCAGGATTTTGTTCCAGGCTAGCAGGAATTCACCATGGTTCACAATGATGTTCCTTATGACATAGGCCTAAGTATGGGATTGAATTCTGTTATCCTTAAATTCTCTGAAATTTGCAGTTGCAAGTTTGTTTGTGATGAATGAAATAATTTGTAGTGAATTGTTTTGCTTCTACTCTGCCTCACTAAGATTGTTTCAAGCCAGTGCGTTTCTCTGTAATCATGTATTCAGCCCTCCCTCCCGTGCTGTTCCTTGGTGCCATTCAGTTCTAGGGATGTTTTCACTGATGCCTATGAACCCTGTTCCCATTATATGAAAGAAGGATTCTTTTTTTCTTTTCAAGGTATGTCACCAACTTCGTAGAACTCTTGCTCTGCTAGGTTTGTAGCCACAGATGATCTTTTGGTGTCTTCCTATACTCCTATTTGATCTTGATTACATTTGGTAGTCCTATCTCATTTGTTGTGGGTAGGGGTCACAGATTCCTCTTAGTATCATCAAAGACGGAGTTACATTTCTTCTTCTCATGGGCTTTATTGTGTTCTCTGACAGGAGAAAGGAGCAATATGGTCTGTCAACTGTAATTTAAAAATCAAAATATACTTTTATAATTTACATTGTTTATGCATTTTATTTGTATGTTTTTTCTTTTATTTTCAATTGTGACTAATTGCTAATAATTTGGTCTTGTAAAAACGATTTTGCATTTTTTTATAACAGCAACTGAGGCATGAAAATTTGGTGAACCTGTTGGAAGTGTGTAAGAAAAAAAAACGATGGTACCTCGTCTTTGAATTTGTTGACCACACGGTACTTGATGACTTGGAGCTCTCTCCAAATGGACTAGACTACAAAGTAGTTCAAAAGTATTTATTTCAGATTATTAATGGAATTGGATTCTGTCACAGTCACAATGTAAGTATTAGGTTTAAATAATTATTTTGCCAGTCATCGACTATCCAGATACCAGTCACTTAATTTAGCAAGACATTTGTTTAAAGTTTGAACCAGTATAAAATAAAATAATTGACATGAACTATGCTACTTTGATACTGCCAATTTTCCCATGTTGTAATACATGTATTCTTTATCCCTGACATTTTATTGTGAAAATTTTAGGCCATACTGCAAAGTTGAAAAGTATGCACAATGAACGCCACTACCTAGATTCTATGCTTATTACAATAACATTTTGCTATATTTGCTTTATCACATATTTATTCACCCATTAATTTATCTGTTAATGTCTTATATTTATTTATGCATTTGAAAGTACGTTTCAGATACCAGTACACTTCAACACTAAATATTTCATCTATGTATATGATTATCTAGAGTTAAATATTTATTTGCTTTTTTTAAGATAACATTTACTGAGTGAAGCGCATAAATTTTAAGTGATGAATTTTGACAAGTGCAGACACCTAAGGGTCTATACTTGTTAATTCATGTTCTCTTGCCTAGTTATGAAGTATGAAAACCTTTACCCTATAGTCTATCACAATAATTTTATATTCTTTGAATATATATAAAAGCACCTCCAGGAAAAATCAGACCTCTAGAGTATAAAATGAATAACTCAACATGCAGATTCTGCCAGTTTTACAGAATACTTTGTGACACTCTGTCTCAACAAAATAAATAAATGAATGAATGAATAAAAATAAAGAAGATGTTGGCCATAAACAAGCTAGATCAGAAAGAAGGACTATGGGCAGGGAGGAGAGTGTCACTTGGTGTCCCTGGGTAGAGTGCACTGACGTCACTGTAGCTCACCGCAAGCTCCACCTCCTGGGCTGTGAGCGACCTTTCTGCCTCAGCCTCCCGGGTAGCTGGGAATACAGGTGCACGCCACAATGCCCGGCTGGGTTTTGTTGTTTGGTGTATTTTTTTATTTTTGTTTTTCTTTTTTATTCGGTAGAGACGGGGTCTCACTGTGCTCAGGCTGGTGTCGAACCCCTGAGCTGCAGCTATCCTCCCGCCTCGGCCTCCCCGAGAGCTAGGATTACAGGCTTGAGCCATCACGCCCAGCCCAACATGTTTAAATACCACATTGGTCATGTGACCCCCATGGATTCCTAGGGTCTCAATACAAGCTCTCATCCCAAGTAGACACAGCCTACTTCCCAGGCTGGTGATAGAAGCATCCCTCCTCCCCCTCACACAACCTCTATGCTAGAAAAAAACATTGCCCCATAGTCTCTTGATGTATTCCGAGCTCCACTCTTGCTCTCTTTATCACATTCACTTGGATTGCCCTTCCGTTTCTATGTTTATCCAGGTCATACTTAGTATTAAAAATCTATCTTACAGCCTATTTCTTTCACAAAAATTTTCCTTGACCACCCCTAGCTTTAATGACAGCTTTACTCTCTTAGTCTTGAGAGCATTCATTAACCAAACAGTTGATTTGGTTAATTAATAACATATATTTTATCTAATGTCTTTGATTGTTTAAATAGAATTTCAAGCATAAATGCCCTTTCTTGCCCAACTAGATCCTAGGTTCTTTAAAGCCAGGAACAACTTTCGTATGCTTTTATTTCTTTATAGGGACAAAAAACAGTGCCCTGCCCATGGCAGGTGCCAAAAAAAATAATTAATTTTGTTTAACATCTGTCATGCTCTGCTTTTTCTAGATCATACACAGAGATATAAAGCCAGAGAATATATTAGTCTCCCAGTCTGGTGTTGTCAAGTTATGTGATTTTGGATTTGCACGAACACTGGCAGCTCCTGGGGAGGTCTATACTGATTACGTGGCGACCCGCTGGTACAGAGCTCCAGAACTATTGGTTGGTGATGTCAAGTATGGCAAGTAAGACATCAGTAATGGGAGGGGGCAGATTTTAACTCTCTTTTCTTGATAAAGTGGAATATGTCTATGATAACATAAATGGTCCCTCTAACACTGACAGGAAGGTTTGAGTTTAGAGAACTTTATAAAGTAATTTGTAATCATTTTTGGTGCTTCCCCTTTAAACATTCTTGTGAAACAAGTTGGAGTGGGTGTGCTTATTTTAAAGGTGGGAAAATTAAGTTGAATAAGTGGTCTGTTTTATACGGTGGGTAGGAAATAGATGTATCTTATCTTATTTTTATTTTATCTTGTAAAGAGAGGTTAGCATTGATTGGATAAGTCTGACACTGTTGGAATGAAGCAAGGTGGAGTAGGCAAGGGTGGGGGCAAAAATATAATTAAGTGAAACATTTAAAAACATAAATAATCTTCATAAGTGAATTCTTCCAAGAAGAAAAGATTCTAACTTTTACTGCTTTTGATAGAAATCTTTAAAATATTTTCTACAATTTTCTGTTTCAAAGTGTGTTAAACATCATTTACTATTTTCTTTATTACTTTGAATTCTCATTTTACTAACATGATATAATTTTCATGCCATTTTATAATTCAGCAACGACCGTACACAATTTCAAGGTAGTTGTCCCTATACTAATGAGGCATATATATTCTTCTTTGTGACTAATTTTTAACATAGTTTTAAAATTTCCTCCTACCAGCTTTCAGTTCTCCTCGTTGTTACTGTATTTGTTCTGAACAACCATTGTTACTGTGTTTGTTCTGAACAACCACTTCCTTTTTCTGGTATGCTTTTTTCAGTGTACCATGCCATAGCATAGACCGATCAACCTTGTCAGAATTATATGTAAACAAAGAATGAATAGTCTCTGAGTGAAGCCTGAGAGTCTTATTTCCAGAATAAAGTACACATAACTGTTACGGCTTTTCAGAAGGCTTTTCCTTTTTATGTCACATGATTGAAGTTTCTGGAAATCTCACTTATGTAAAATTGGGAGTTAGACCTTTAAATTTATAGATAAATGTCTTTTTATGGGTAATTTAAAAGGCTTAGTGCAGATTGAATATCCCTTATCCAAAATGCTTGGGACCAGAAGTGTTGAGGATTTTGGATTTTTTCAGATTTTGAGTATTTGCATTATACTGGTTGAGTGTCCCAAATCCAAAAATTTGAGCATTCCAAATATGAAAGTTTGAGCATTATGTCAGTGCTCAAAAAGTTTTGTTTCAGATTTCAGATTTTCAGATTTGGGATGCTCAATCTGTACTGTACTACTATTCTCAACACCAAGAATACCAAATAGTAACATGCAGAACAGATACAGGCACAGTAAACATGTTATGATGCCAGATTGTACAACACATTGTTTTCTTTCAGGGCTGTTGATGTGTGGGCCATTGGTTGTTTGGTAACTGAAATGCTCATGGGGGAACCCCTATTTCCTGGAGATTCTGATATTGATCAGCTGTATCATATTATCATGTGTTTAGGTAAGATTATACATCAGCATTTTAAATTTTAGCGTTTTCTTCCCTGCGTGTTTGTGATTTTTTAAGCTGTCGGTATATTAAAGATGATATATGTTTTAAGTGAAGATAGGGGCAAATAGGAAAACTTCATCTTCATCTATCTATCTGTCTATATATAATTTTTTTCCCCCTCAGTCTGGCTTTGGTCTATCTGGACACATGTTCTCAATCACACACACATCCCCCTCCCCTCAGCAGAGAAGAAGAGGGCAGGGGTCGTGCATTTCTCTGCACTTTCACATTCAGTCGTTCCCATGTAGAGAGGATGCAATGATCATTGTTGTTTTGATGTCAGTAGCACTTGGTATAATATGACTCCCACCCTAATTTGCACATTCAAGATGAGAGGCACAGAGACTTTCAAGGTGGTTTGATCTCTCCTCTGGAAGATGGAAATAATGGGAAAACATTTGGGAGTAATTTAATTATTTGATTTGAAGTTTTCAGGTTAGAAATTCAGTAAACAATACAATGGCAGAATTTTCATATATATTTTATATTAAATTAGGTGTTTAAGTTGAAAAAAAAGCTAAAGTGCTCAAATCTGACCTTAGATATAGGCATAAAATCAGTTGACCAAAATTTAAATTCTTAAAAGGTGGAACTGACTTATCTAGATTAGATTTTGCTGATGTAACTGTTAATAGTATCATTGCTTTGGTCAGCACTTTACACAATAGAAATGAAGTGCTGGTACTTATACCTGGAATGGTATAAAATGTTCTTCACCTGTCCTTTTCCTATGCTCCCTCACTTTAATTCTACTTATAGTGGCATATGAACTTTTTATGTTTTAATTTTTTTGGCTTCAGTGATGAATTTTACTAAATTGATGAAAAATCATAAGAATTTTACAAAAACTCTTTCAAAATACAGAAAAGAAAAGGAAATATTTTTGTCTCATTTTATAAGATCAGAATTACATTGATATCCAAACCAGAGAAAAGTATTACAAGAAAGGAAAACTAACTTTAAATACAAACATATTAATAAAATATTAGCAATCATATTTATAAATATGTATTTAAAGGACCACACATCATGATCAACTGGTCTTTATCTCAGGAATGAAAAGTTTACGTAATGTTTGAAGATCAATTCAAATCTCTACAATTCAAATCACTATACTAGACTACAAAACAAAAAAAATGCGATCATCTCAGTATATACAGACAAAATACTTAGCAAATAGCATATGAACTTTTCAAATGAGTATGTTGAGATAGCAATGCTGATTTCCTTGAGCTGACTTATGTCAAAGCCACTGTAAAGGCTGCTGTGTGCCATCACAAGAGCACTGTGTTTGGTAGATTTCACATGCTGAGAAAGCCCTGAACTCCGTAAACTGTGTTCCACTATTTCCTCTGCTACGCACCACCTGTCTCTTCACTACTTCTTTCCTGTTCTATAATGACAGAGATGTGTGCTGCTTTTACTTCTAGGTAATCTAATTCCAAGACATCAGGAGCTGTTCTATAAAAATCCTGTGTTTGCTGGAGTAAGATTGCCTGAAATCAAGGAAACAGAACCTCTTGAAAGACGCTATCCTAAGCTCCCTGCTGTGGTGATAGATTTAGCAAAGGTAATCATAGTTTTTCTTTACACTTTCTGACAGGAATTTATGTATTATGGACACTTGATTTTCTCTTTTTTCTTGTCTAGTTGATCTTTTAGGTCAATAGTTTCTTCTGATGACTTTGATTTTTGTACATTTAGAAAGAATTTAAGTAATTTGTGGGGATAACTTCAGAGATAAAGGCTTGAAAATTTTGCCTGTTTTAAAACTCATTAAGAAACCATTTAGTATTATCCAGCACGTTTAAAGTGTGAAAACATCATCTAAAACACACAAAAACCATATAAAGACATTGTATGTTTTTAATGTTTAACATTTAAACGCAGGCCTTGTGTAAGTGGAAAAGAGAAGAAAAGTAAGATAAGAAAATAAAAAGAAAGGTGGAGAAGTAGGAAAAGGTTAAAGTGCAGGTGGGGTATACAATCATGACCTGTCTAGTACTGTCGAAGGCACTTTTGCTTAGCCACTGGATTTGCTGAAGCTAATTTATAAATTACCAATACATTTGTTTTGTATTTGAGGAAAATATTAGGGAGATTCTCACTGGATCAAGTTGTCTCTGAAAATTGACCTCTTGGAATTATTAGCTCAAAAAGTTCTCATTATCAGCTGGGTGCAGTGGTGTGTGCCTGTAGTCCCAGCTGCTTGGGAGGCTGAGGCAGGAGGATCGCTTGAAGCCAGGAGTTCAAGGCTGTAGTGCACTATACTTGGACCTATGAATAGCCACTGCCCTCCAGCCTGGGCAACATCGTGAGATCCCATCACTTGAAAAAAAAAGTTCTCATTAATTAGGATTGTCCAGGGTACTGATAAAATAAGTACCTCTAATACACCAGGATCATATAACATTTACCCAAGGTGTCTTTTTTTGCTTTTTAATTCTTTAACTCATTTTTTAAAAGTTTAGTAAACTTACAACTAATTATAGCAAGTTGTTAGGATAATATATTTCCAGTTTTCTGCATAATCTTCTAACAGATATGAATATTTTTCATTGAGACTAGCTTTATGATCTGTCTGTAAAGACGTTTAAAGGGAATAAGGTAAAACTATTTTCCAACTTGTATTCCTTAAGTAGAACCATATATTTTTTTAAACATTTTATTATAGAAAATTTTAAATGTAGAAAAGTGGATAGTGGGGTAATGAACCCTCATGTACTCATCATCCAGTTTCCAGAACTATCAACCTTTTGATAATCGTGTTTAATATATCCATACTCCCTTCAACTTTTTTTCGAGTACTTTGAAGCAAATTCTAGACATTTATTATTTCACTTATAAATAGTAAATTATTCATAGAGCTTTCTTATTTATTTAAAGCTACTAATTGAGTCCTTTCTATTTTTACTGGCATTGAAGAGTTTCAGTGAATCAGAAAAAGACCTTACATTAAAATAAAATCATCTAAGTAAAGCATCTAGCACAGTAATAAGCACAGAGTAGGTCCTTTCCCTTCCAGTCTGTAATAGCTTTAAGTTTTAAAAATTCCCAATAATTCCTTAATGTCATAAAATATCTAATCAGTCTACAAAGTTTCACTGATTTTCATATAATTTCTTTTTATAGTTTGAATTAGGATCCAAATGAAGTCTATAGATTGCAATTGCTTGATATGTGTTTTAAAACAATTTATAAGCTCCTTTTCATCTCTTTTTTTTTTGTTTAATCTTTGCAATTTATTTGTTGTAGAAGCTAGGTTGTTTGTCCCTTAGAATTTTCCACATAATGGAGTGTTCTTCTCTGTCCTGTATTTCTTATAACTCATAGTAGAGCTAGAGCTTGATCAGAATCAGGTTGATTTTTTGATAACAGCACTTCATAGGAGGTTTGTATATTTCCATCTAGAGACAGTGAATGTCTGGTGGACTTTGTTTTTTGATATTAGCAACCATTGGTGGTCATTGTCTAGTTTTGTGCTTTATTCTGTATCCTTGATTACAGATGTGTTATTGGCTATAAAGAAGAATTATCTGTATTTATAAATTTGTAAGTGTAGGTAGTTTTTCTTTGATGTAAACTGTACGTGTTCTTGAATTTCAGAACTGCTTACATACTGACCCAGACAAAAGGCCCTTCTGTGCCGAGCTCCTACACCATGATTTTTTTCAAATGGATGGATTTGCTGAGAGGTATAACACTGACCCATGTTTTTCGTGTCATACCAACCCAGGGTTAAAGAAAGGCTTCCACAACAATAACAAACTGTACTTCCATTATTTCTGTTCCCACCTACTTTGCAAGATCCGAAATAACTACCACCAGTGTTGGTTTGCAGCAGAGATACTTTGTGCATATTCCCATTTTGTCACAGAACACAGAGACATACGTTCAAGGGTTTAGATTTAATAAAATTAATACATAAAAAAGTGCTTCACCAGGGATATTCTTAAGTGAAACTCCCTTTTTTTAAATCGAAAATATGTGGCTATGAAAAAAACAATGAGTGCCTATACATTTTGGTGCCACTGCTTTGATTCTTGGTGAGGTGCCAACAGTTTTATCCACCATTGCTTTTGTACCATCAGTGCAAATGGTGAAAAAGACATCTTCATATTAAAGTAAAAATAGCTTTGACCTTGTAAACCTCCTGAAAGGTCTT
The DNA here is from genome assembly GCA_004363605.1 of Indri indri. Taxonomy (NCBI): domain Eukaryota; kingdom Metazoa; phylum Chordata; class Mammalia; order Primates; family Indriidae; genus Indri; species Indri indri. The sequence goes on along the minus strand of RJWJ010014573.1, from coordinate 27,255 downwards.
AGGGATCCCCAAATATCTACAGACCACCCTTTCAGAACTGATTAGCTAGGCCATAATTTTTCTCATTTTCAATAACATAGTCTACTCTAACACTCAATTTTTAAAAAATGAATATCTCGGAATTAAAACTTTTTTCTAGGTTTATCTGTTTCATACAATTTTATTGACAAATGTATTTTTATGTAGGTTTTCTCAGGAACTACAGTTAAAAGTACAGAAAGATGCCAGAAATATTTCTTTATCTAAAAAATCCCAAAACAGAAAGAAGGAAAAGGAAAAAGATTTCTTAGGTGAAGAAAGAAAAACACTTGTAGTACAGGTAAATTTTCATGTTTAAATTTTAAATTCAATATACTTATTTTTTCTTTTTTTTTTTTTGAGAAAAAAATGAAGATTTTTAATAGAGTTTACTGAGTGGTGAACAAGTTAACTTTTAGCTTAGTTGTAAAAATGTATCTTCTCAATAGATATTACCTGTTTAACAACTTACCACATTTTGAGTGCCCGTACCACACCGTGCAATAGTGCTTTTTAGGAAGTCACACTCATCCAAGAACACCTAGATAATGTGTGTGCATGTGTACATACACACAGACATACGGCACAAACACCACCCCACACTTTTCTTCCTTAAATGATATGAGTAAAAAATATTGTTTTTAAAATTTTATATAAATTAGAGCTTTTTAAAATTGAGATTTGGATATTTAGTTTATGTTTGCTTTCCCTGGTAAATTTTCCAGGAGCTCTTCTTGATAAGGTAATTCAAATTCACCACCAACCCACTCCAATCAAGTGAACCAAAAGAAAAAAAAGCTCTCAATTTTGTGTTCCCTGACTCTGAATATATAAGAACAAAAGTGGTATTCTGGATTAATCCCTCTTCCATGATTTTTCCCACTGATATGTGTGTGTGTGTGAGAGTTGGTGTAATTGCATTTTCATTCTTTCGTTATTTCCCCAGTAACTATTTGAATAAGAATCTGGGTTTAATTTTAATCCCATAGGTAGAATAAAGAAAATGGGAAGGCTGGGTATGGTGGCTCACACCTGCATTCCCAGCATTTTGGGAGGTAGAGTTGAGAGAATCATTTGAGACCAGGATTCATGACCAGCCTGAGCAACACAGTGAGACCCCATCTCTACAAGAAATAGAAAAAATTAGCCAGGCGTGGTGGCGCTTACCTGTAGTCTCAGCTGCTTTGGAGGCTGAGGCAGGAGGATCACTGGAGCCCAGGAGTTTGAGGCTGCAGTGGGCTATGATTAGGCCACTGCACTCTATCCTGGGTGACAGAGTAAGACCCTGTCTCAAAAGAAAAATATAAAAGGGGGCACAAAAAGGTGATTACCTGTGAAATTCACTAGTTGACAAGTACTTATAGGAAGAGGTGATTTTTTATTCTCAGGTCACTAACCTTATTAAATATTTTTATTGATGGTCAGGATACCAATGCTGATCCTAAAATTAAGGATTATAAAGTATTTAAAACAAAAGGGCCAAAAATTGATGGACAAAAAGTTGAAAAAGGCAGTAGAACTTCAAATGCTAGCTGTCTCCATGACAATGGGGCAAGCTATGTCAAAACAGTGCCTTCAACAAGCCTCAGAGACTGCGGCAATGTCAACGTGGATCACACAAGGAACCCAGGCTTGGCAGTTCCCCTACTTACGCACAACCTTTCTGCAGTTGTTCCCAGGATTAATTCTGGAGTGGTGAATATACCAGCAGTTCAGAGTTACAGGTATGAATTAAGAAAATAAGACCCCAAAATTGTTTAAGGTTATATCTGCAAATTGCAAATGTTTGTCAGTTCATCCACAGTGTTTTACTCTCAGAATTCTGGATGCTATTCTTGTCAGGCAGCTGTTTCAAAAGACTTTTTGGCTGTGTGATGCAAATTGTTAGCATTTGATCAAAAAAATTCACCTGAGTCCTAAGAAAGTAGGGTTGTATTGTTTAAAGTGAAGAGAAGCTGCAGCTATTTAGTCTAATAGTGTAAAATGGGGTTGTCATAATAAAATAGATAATTGGTTTTGGGCGTCTGCTGCTGCCTGGTGTGGCTGTGAGCATTTAGTGGGACAAAGAAGCTCCTTTTGGGAATTTTGCTGAAAAGAAGGTAATTTATTTGGTAGAGGCTGGAGGCTGGTGGGAGGCATGAGGGTAGTGATAAAGGATAGAATGTCTCACCAGATTTATGTGCACTGTGTATTTGAGAATAGGCATTAAATTCTGATTCAATCACATGCCACTTGGTGCTGTGTCATTTGGTTTTGCGCTTGAAAAAATAATTATTACTGGTTCTAACTTACAAATTTTTTTTTGTTACAGAGTGGACGAGAAAACTAAGAAGTATAGTATTCCATTTGTTAAACAGAATAAACATTCCCCATCAGGCATTTATAATATTAATGTGAACACATCAGTAAGTAAACTGTTTTCAGTGATGAAAGAACAAGTACTATTTGGTTCTAGACTTTTATTAATATTAAATATGATAGTGAAGAACAGAGAATTTTATTTGGAGATATATGATACATATATCATCCCAGGCTACCATAGTCATTAATGTGAAATTCTGAAAATTTAAGTAAGTTTTATGTCTGAAAATTTAAATATGTTATATATATTTGCAATGATATTTTTTTAGTTAACATAGTAAATTTTCTAAACCTGTTGCTTGCTGATCAGTTCTTTTAGAGTAGATGAGAAGATAAAATTGTCTTATTATATCACCCACACCAGATTTTTCGTGAAAGTATTTTATCTATTTATTTAACAAATATTTATTGATCATCCGTTATGCGTGAGACACTGGAGATGAAAAAGTCAATTTTTCTCTTCAAGTGCTTCATAGTCTAGTAGAGGATCAACAAATCAAAACTTAGCATCAGATCATAATAGTAAAAGCATGTAGAAGGTTCAGAGATAGCACAGGAAGGAGTATTATTATTTTCAACATGACCTCCAGAAAGTTAAGTCAAACCATCATCATTCTTCTGTTCAAAATCCTCCAAAGGCCAAAGTCCACGTAGGACCTGTAAGTTCCTTCGTGATTCACTCCCTCCACCCCATCCCATCTCCAGCTACTGTCTTTCTCCATCAATCTGTTTCAGCCACACCGATTTCCCTGTTATTCTTGGAACGTGGTTAGACATACCTTCAGCTTTTTTGTGCTTCCAATTTCCTTTGCTTTAGAACATGCTTCCCTCATGTAACCCAACGGATTTGCTTTTCCTCTTCTTTAGCTCACATGAAACCTTATTGTTAGGTCTTCCCTAATATTGTAAAGCCAGTTTCTCTCCCTTTCCTCTCCATGGCCTCTCCTTGTTGTTTTTCCATTGCACCTGACATCCTCTATATATTTTTATTTATATGTCGTCTGTCCCCCCCACCCCCCACCCCACATTAGAACGTAAGCTTCCAAGGCAGGGATTTGTGCTTTGCTTGTTTTCCTCACTGCTCTACTCCAGCACCTACAACAGTGTCTAGCATACTGAAGCTGCTTAAGAAACGTGGTAAATGAATAAATGCTTTTCACAAGCAAGGGAGGTATAGACACACTTCCAAAAGAGTATTTTTTTTTTTTTTGACAAAATTTCTCTTCTTTAACTGTATGATTATCCTCAGCTAAAAAATACAGCCTTTTCATCTCTCATGATTTGGACATTGCATTCATTTTTCTTTTAATTATTCTTAGTTTATAATTTCTGTGGCTATAGTACTTTCCTTTTTGGTACACCCTACACATTTCTTTGTGGATGTTTGTGTTTTAAAATCGGATCTGCTTTGGAAATTATTTATTTTTTATTTTTTTTTGAGACAGAGTCGCACTCTGTTGCCCGGGCTAGAGTGCCGTGGCGTCATCCTGGCTCACAGCAACCTCAAACTCCTGGGCTCAAGCAATCCTGCTGCAGCCTCCCAAGTAGCTGGGACTACAGGCATGTGCCACCATGCCTGGCTAATTTTTTCTATATATTTTTAGTTGTCCAGATAATTTCTTTCTATTTTTAGTAGAGATGAGGTCTCGCTCTTGCTCAGGCTGGTCTGGAACTCCTGACCTTGAGCGATCCTCCCGCCTCGGCCTCCCAGAGTGCTAGGATTACAGGTGTGAGCCACCGTGCCCGGCCTCTGTATATTTTTAGTTGTCCAGCTAATTTCTTTCTATTTTTAGTAGAGACGGGGTCTTGCTCTTGCTCAGGCTGGTCTCGAACTTCTGAGATCAAACGATCCTCCCACCTCGGCCTCCCAGAGTGCTAGGATTACAGTCGTGAGCCACCGTGCCTGGCCTGGAAATTATTTTAATTAGTAAAGCTTTTCAAAATAGCTGGTTCAATATCATTTTGCTGGAATTGATATCAGCCTGCTTTCAGCAATTACATAATCAATGCTGGCTGATCTTTTGGATCCTATTTCTATTTATTATTCTTTGGAAGAAGTAATTAAGAAAGGAGGTAAAGATTAGTGGGGACAAGATCCACTGGAGTCTTTCATTAATGAGAATGAATGCAGGCAGAGCTAAGCCTAGACTTTCTTCAGCTTCTAGGTTGGAGATCAGTACTTCTCTCTGATGCTTTATGCCCCAATTTTGAGATGTGAACGTATTATTATAAACATACGTGTTTTATTTACTACTCTTTAAATATATAAATCTGATAGTTTGAGCTCATTTTTAAATTTTATTTTTTGTAATTGTAGATAGTTTTCTGAACTAATTATTTTATAGCTGATTTGAACCAGGAGCCTTTAGCACTTGTTCTATTAACAGTAAGCAGAAACATCCAGAATAAAGAAACTCAAAAGCTCAAGGCATCAAGGAACCTCAGTGGCTTAATGGTTGTCATTATACATGTGCTTGTGTGTATTTCATCATATATATGTGGGAATTTTTTTTTTTTGGGCAAATTACATAAATATGTGGGGTTTTTTTGTTTTTTGTTTTTTTTTAGCAAATCACGTAATCTCTCTCTGTGTCACTTGTTTTGAAAATGTGGAAAAGAAAGGGGTTCTGTGATTCTCAAATGAAAAATATTTGGAAAAGTGTTAAATTCATAAAGATGTAGAATTGAAGTGCTACTGCTATTCTTTACTTATTTTTTCTGACTTAATGCACTGTGAAGTAACAGTACTAAGAAAGATTAGGAAAATAATTGAAGTTATAATTCTTTATTTAATAAACTGTGTTCCTAGAAAGATATTATTATGTGCTAACTCTGAGGAGCAAGACAAGGACAAATATTAAAAAATGAGTAACAGGGCCGGGCGCGGTGGCTCACGCCTGTAATCCTAGCACTCTGGGAGGCCGAGGCGGGCGGATCGTTCTGAGCTCAGGAGTTCGAGACCAGCCTGAGCAAGAGTGAGACCCCGTCTCTACCAAAAATAGAAAGAAATTAATTGGACAGCTAAAAATATATATAGAAAAAATTAGCCGGGTATGGTGGCGCATGCTTGTAGTCCCAGCTACTCAGGAGGCTGAGACAGTAGGATTGCTCGAGCCCAGGAGTTTGAGGTTGCTGTGAGCTAGGCTGACGCCACGGCACTCGCCCCAGGCAAAAGAGTGAGACTGTCTCAAAAAAAAAAAAAAATGAGTAACAAAATTATATTGGAAAATTAAAAAACAAGCTGGGAGAAGATGTGATATATGTGAAGATGAACTGTTTAAAATTAACACAGACAACAGCAACTATTTGCTTAAAAGCCTAGGCAGTGTTGTAAGGCCTGTCCTTGCTGGCCTGAAGGACCAGGGCATTGATACTCATTTTTTAACCTTTTACTCCTTGCCAAGATGTACACTGATGATTGGCAGAAAGAGAAGGAGAAATTCATAACAATCAAGTTATCCACTTGTTAGTAATTTTAATAAATTTAATGAGGAAGAGGTTTGAAATAATTGGGTGGAATTGTTTTCTGTGTTATTAATGTCCTTTAATTTTTTTATTATTCTCTATGCCTTCAATTTTATCAGTTTTAGGACATGAACATAGGAATTACAGAAGAGGGAAAGCCTAGCTAACTTTGAAGCTAATTCATTTGTGTTAATCTTTCTGATGATATTAGGTCTCTAGTGAAAAGGGCCTCCTTCAGGCAAATAAGAAAAGAAGAGAATACTCCAAGACAGATGTCCGTTTGCCTGAACTAAACTATAATCATCTCCCCGAACTAAGAGCCTTGGAAGGCATAGGTATGTTTATGATGCTTTTACTTTTTATAGCTTTTTTTTTCATCTGTTTACTTGTTTTTATAGCCCTTTTGTTTAAAATGTATGTTAAATACACCAACAAAATATTAAAAATAACAATTCATACTAGCTTTACATATTTAAGTATGTAAATAATGTAAATGGCTGGTTCAGTACCATTTTGATATTAGCCTGCTTTCAGGCGTTGCATAATCAATGCTGGCTGATCATTTTAGATCCTATTTCTATTTATTCTTCTTTGGAGGAAGTAATCAAGAAAGGAGGTAGGCCGGGCGCGGTGGCTCACGCCTGTAATCCTAGCACTCTGGGAGGCCGAGGCGGGTGGATCGCTCAAGGTCAGGAGTTCGAGACCAGCCTGAGCAAGAGCGAGACCCCGTCTCCACTAAAAATAGAAAGAAATTATCTGGACAACTAAAAAAATACATATAGAAAAAATTAGCCAGGCATGGTGGTGCATGTCTGTAGTCCCAGCTACTCGGGAGGCTGAGGCAGTAGGATTGCTCGAGCCCAGGAGTTTGAGGTTGCTGTGAGCTAGGCTGAAGCCATGTCACTCTAGCCTGGGCAACAGAGTGAGACTCTGTCTCAAAAAAAAAAAGAAAGGAGGTAAAGGTCAGTATGGACAAGACCCATTGGAGTTTTTCCTTAATGAAAATTAATGCAGGTAGAGCTAAGCTTAGAGACTTTCTTCAACTTCTAGGTTGAAGATAGATACCTCTCTCTGATGTTTACATACGTATAATAGCTACACACATATACATATAATAAGTACATATTGAGGGGTAGATATAGGATGTGAAAAATTAGTAAAATATCTAATGTTTTTACTGTGTTTATGGTCATTTTCTTCTAGCTCGAAATCCCAGACTAGTAAAGAAAGAGAACAAAATTCTTTCAGAATCTCGAATTCCTTCTCTGGCTGCTGTTGACTTCCACACCCGCAGTATTGCATTACATCAGGTACAGAAATACCTTTGCAGGTTGGGTGGAACTCGGGTCTCTGTCATATTTACTGTTACAATATTTTTGGGAGAGTTTGCCCTTAAGAATTGGGTGGATTTATTGGTGGGATCTATAAAATTTTGCCTGCTAAATTTTGTTTTATGGTTCATTACACTTATTACCTTTATTATATATTTATATAAACATTTCCTAACTTGTGGTGATCCATTTTTTAATAGGTTAAAAATGTGTGCGTGTGTGTGTGTGTGTGTGTGTGTGTGTGTGTGTGTGTGTATGTAGCCTAGCTACAGTCTTTATGTAACTATAGGTTTTTGGTAGTTTGTAGTATTTCACTGCATTCACCCCAAAGTTATAACCTAACTTTCAAAGAGTGAAACTCTGGAATTTTTTTTTATTCTTTCATAATGAATTGTCTATTTGACATTTCCCCCCCAAGACAATCCATTCATCCGTGTTAAAGGTTTGCTATTTCATATAGTCATTTTTTCCCATAATTTCTCTGAACTCTTCAGAATGTGTATGTTTCTGTTTTATACCAACAACATCCTTACCACTCATTTTTACATCAAGGAAACTGGCAAACTTCTTAATCACCTGAGCAAACAGTCACTAGCCACAACTTGGGGGTATGGATCATTGCACTATCCTTTTACGTTCTCAAACAGATTTCTCCCCTTTGCTTGAAGTAAGTCAGCTTTTGTTTTGGGATTAAATTCTCCCTCGTCATTATTAAAGCATTTCCATTTCATAAAGAGCTCCTGGATGTTGCCTTCTTGTTCATGTCGATGCTTTTTCTGCTGTTACTCTAATAGTTCTGTGGAGCTCTACAAACAAGAGAAGTAGTATTGTTGACGATAATAAATTACAGAGGTAGTTATCCAGAGATGCTGAGGAAAGGGGTTATTGCTGTTATTGCTTTGCCTTATTTCTTGCCAACAATTTGTATAGCAACATTTAATCAAAACTGAACAAATTCCTGTAGGTGCAGATTAATCACTGTCACAGATTCCACAGTGAGGAACTACAGAGTCTCAATACATTCCTTGTCTACTTCTAAAATTAAATTGCGTGTGGATTGTAAAGGTGCGGAAGTGCTCACTTGCTCCTTGTGAGTGCACCGTTCAGACACTTTCCAAGGCTGACACAACCAAATCCAGTTTCATGCAGTGGAAGGAAGGGTTTGGCTGCCTGCACACCTACTCATTATTTATTTACTGTTCTAATCTTTTTATATTTATAAACTTGTTATTCATTGTTACTCTCAACTTGTTCAATTTCCAGTTATATTTAAAATACAATAAAGGAGAAAATACGTGTAGCAAATCATACAAGTTAACACTAACCCTGTAAGGGTGGGAAATCTGAATGAAAAGAGAAACAACAGGAGACTGAAAGCAAAGGGCCTTCTGGCAGCATCTGTTACTTGCCTTGCGCTCTTCCTTTAGGGTATTTATTATTACGTTACATTTTGCTTCTATACATAACACAGAAATATTTAATATTTATAAAAGTCTATTATGTACCTTGCGGAACAATCTGTAAGGTAGATTTGTGTAATCAAGTGTTATATAACCCATGGAATTTGTCTCCACCTCCTCACCCCCTACACATTTATACATGTTATATAATTTATACACATTCATAGCTACACATTCATGAAACCAATATCTATAAGTAGTCTCCCCATTAGAGGTATGTCCTAGAAGCATTTGGAAGCAATAAATATGTTTCGGGGTACACCAACTAAAACAACAAAAGTAGTGTTTGGTTAGAATCGGTGTAATTACTGGATCCACCACAAAACTAGGGTAGTGTAGAGTGGATGGTGGGAAGATCAAGAATTATTTAGGGATGGGATCAACATGACTTGGTGATTGATTAGAGCAGTGGTTCTTCATCTTGGTGGCAGAGAGGAATTACTTGGGGAGATTTAAAAACTGCTGTCTGGACCCCACATCTAGAGATTCTGACAACTTTTTTGGTGTATGGCCTGGAGATTGCAATTTTTTTCTTTTGGGATACGCTTTTAAATTTTGAAACAGACTGAAACTTACAAAAAACACTGCAGAACAGTACAAAGAACTTAATTTTCCCCAAACCGTTTGAGAGTAAGTAGCCAACCTGATTCCCCATCAATTGTGAATACTTTATGTATTTTTTACAAACAAGGACAGTCTCCTACATAACATAATAGAACCATCAAAATCAGAAATTAACACTGATGAAATATTACCATCTAACCCTCATTCCCCAGGCAGTTTTGCCAGTTATCCCAATAATGTTCTTTTTTTTTTTTTTTTTTTTTTTTTTTTTGAGACAGAGTCTCACTGTGTTGCCCGGGCTAGAGTGCCGTGGCGTCAGCCTAGCTCACAGCACCCTCAAACTCCTGGGCTCAAGCGATCCTCCTGCCTCAGCCTCCCAACTAGCTGGGACTACAGACATGTGCCACTATGCCCGGCTAATTTTTTCTATATATTTTTAGTTGTCCGATTAATTTCTATTTTTAGTAGAGACAGGGTCTCGCTCTTGCTCAGGCTGGTCTCGAACTCCTGAGCTCAAACAATCCGCCCGCCTCGGCCTCCCAGAGTGCTAGGATTACAGGCGTGAGCCACTGCGCCTGGCCCCAATAATGTTCTTTCTATTTAGAGGATCCAGTTTAGAATCATATGTTGCATTTAGCTGTCACGTGTTTTAAGTCTCCTATGGTCTGGACCCGTTCTTCAGTCTCTCCATGTCTTTCATGATGATCACAGGCCAGTTATTTTATAGCATGCTCCTCAGTTTGGGTTTGTTCGATGTTTCCGCGTAACTAAACAGAGTGAGATCAGCATCTTTGGCAGGAAATGCACAGAAGTGATGCCATATTCTTTTCATTGCATCCTTTTAGGTGGCGTGGGATTTCACTTTGTCCCAGTATTGATGATGTTCACTTTGATCACTTGAGGTGGTATCTGAGACTTCTCATGAGGACAGCCTCCTTCCCCTTTGTAATGAATAAGAATTCATGAGGGGCCGGGCGCGGTGGCTCACGCCTGTAATCCTAGCACTCTGGGAGGCCGAGGTGGGCGGATCGTTCTGAGCTCAGGAGTTCGAGACCAGCCTGAGCAAGAGCGAGACCCCATCTCTACCAAAAATAGAAAGAAAATTAATTGGACAGGTAAAAATATATATAGAGAAAAAAATCAGCCGGGCATGGTGGCGCATGCC
>RJWJ010014573.1:0-16791 GCA_004363605.1 Indri indri | reverse complement strand
TGGGCTGACGCCATGGCACTCACCCCAGGCAAGAGAGTGAGACTCTGTCTCAAAAAAAAAAAAAAAAAAAAAAAAAAAAAGAATTCATGAGGCAATACTTTGAAACTACGTAAATATACCATTGCCGTCAAACTTACTTACAGTTTATTTATGTCACTGTGGACTCTTGGATTCCTATTTTGTTCAGTAGAGTATAATTAGTTATAATCACTTATTTATAAATTTACATACAGTAAAATTTACTCTTGTAAGTTTTGATAAATGCATAGAGTCTGTAACCACTACCTATAATCAAGATAAATTACAGATTCATCCCTCCCCCCCAGCAAAATTCTCTCTATCCCTTTGTAGTCAAACCCTCTGCCCACCCTTAAACCTTGGAAACTACCAATATGTTCTTCATCCCTATAGTTTGTTTTTCCTAGAATGTCATATAAGTGGAATAAAACAGTATATGTGGTTTTGAATCTGGCTTCTTCCTCTTACATTGCATTGGACATTCATCTGTATTATTGCATTTATCAATAGTATGTTCCTTTTTATTGCTAAGTAGCATTCCGTTGTATGGGTGCACCATCTGTTTATCCATTTCCCAGATGAAGGACAGAAAGGTTGTTTGCTGTTTTTTTTTTCAATGTAGGCTTGCCTGCCCGCCTGCCTGCCTTCCTTCCTTCCTTCCTTCCTTCCTTCCTTCCTTCCTTCCTTCCTTCCTTCCCTCCCTCTCTTAATTTTCTTTTCTTTCTTTTCCTTCCTTTCTTTCTTCTTTCATTTTTAGAGACAGGGTCTCTCTCTGTCACCCAGCCTGGAGTACAGTGGCAACATTTCTTTCTGGAGGCTTTAGGGGAGAATCCATTTCTAGGCTCATTCAAGGTTGTTGGCAGAATTTAGTTGCATATGGCTGTAGGGCTGAGATCCCTGTTCCTTGCTGGCTGACAGCTATGTGTTGTTTTCAGCTCCAGGAGGCCACTCAGCATTCTTTGGCTCATGGCTCATTAATTCTATCTTCAAAGCCAGCAACGGTGGTTGAATCCTTCTTACACTTTGAATCTCTCTGCCACTCCTATCCTGTCTCTCTGACTTACTCTGCTGTCATATTGGGCCCACCAAGACGATCTGTTTTGAGGCCAGCTTATTAGTAACATTAATTCCATGTACAAAGTCTCTTCATACAGTACTGAAATTAGTTTGATTGACTAACTAGGGACAGGAATCTTAAGGGCACATCTTTACAGTTCTGACCACGGAATGTTTAGACCATTAATATTTAATGTGACTGTTGATATGTTTGGTTCTAGCACTATTGTTTTATTATTTGTTTTCCGTCTATTCCTCTGTTTTTCTTTCTGGTCTTCTTTTGTTTTTGAATAGTTTTACTGTTGGTTTTGCGGTGATTTTTTTTAGTGATTGCTCTAGGGATTACAACATATATAACTAAACTTTCATAGTCTACATTTTACCACTTAATATGAAATATAGGAACCTTACAAACGTATTTCCTTCCCCCCCATTTGGACTTTACGTTGGAGCTGTCATTTGTACCACATTTGTGTACCTTGAAAACCTCACCACACTACGACATACTTTTTGCTTTCAACAGTCATAAGCATTTTAAATAATTTATGAGAAAAAAGAGTCTGTTATAGTCACCTACCTATTTACCATTTCTGTTGTTCTCCTTTCCCCCCTTGAGATTCCAGTTTTCCTCTGGTATTTTTTTCCTTCAGCATGAACAACTTCCTTAAGTATTTGTTGCAGAGCAGGTCTAATGGTGACAAATTGTCTTAGTTTTCCTTTATTTGAGAATGACTTTATCTTAATTCTTGAAATATATTTTCACTGGATATAGAATTTGGGTTGATAGGTTTTTGTCCTTTCGTTTTTATGTCATGCCTCTGTCTGCTGGTTTCTATGATTTCTGGTGGGAAATTCTCAGGCATTTGAATTGTTGTTTCCCTGCATGGAATGTTTCATTTTTCTCTAGCTGCTTTCAAAATTTAATCTATTATCTTTTGTTTTCATTAGCTTGAATATGTGTCTAGGCATAGTTTTCTTTGAGTTTATTCTGTTTGGGGTTTGCCAAGCTTCTTGAACCTGTAAACTTATATCTTTTACCAAATTTGGGGAGTTTTTGGTCATTATTTTTCAAATATTTTTTTTCTGCCACAATCTGTTTTTCCTCTCCTTCTGAGATTCTAATGACACATATGTTAGACCTTTTGGTATTTTCTCACAGGTTTCTGAGACTTTGTTTACTTTTTTAAAATCTTTTTCTTTCTATTCTTCAGATTGGGCCATTTCTTTTTTCGTTTTTTTTTTTTTTTTTGAGGCATGGTCTCTCTTTGTCACCCAGGCTGGAGTACAGTGGTATGACCAGCTCACTGCAACCTCAAGCAATCCTCCTGCCTCAGCCTCCTGTGTAGGGAGGACTACACACATGTACCACCATACCTGGCTAAGAGTTTCTATTGATCTATCTTCAAGTTCTCTGACTTTTTACTTTATCATCCCCATTCTGCTATTAAGCACATTCAGTGAAGAGTTTTTAAAATTTCAGATATTGTATTTTTCAGTCCTAAAATATCCATTTGGTTCTTTGCGTCTATTTTTTTGCTGAGAATTCCTGTTCCTAGCTGGGAACAGTGGCTCATGCCTATAATCCCAATGCTTTGGGAGGCTGAGGTGGGAGGATCACTTGAGGCCAGGAGTTCAAGACCAGCCTGGTCAACATGGTAAGACCCCTGTCTCTACAAAATAATAATAAAAAAAATTAGCCAGGCATGGTGGTTTGTGCCTTTAGTCTCAGTTACTTGAAAGCTAAGGCAGGAAGATTGCCTGAGCCCAGGAGTTGGAGGCTGCAGTGAGCTACGATTGCACCACTACACTGTAGCCTGGGTGACAGAATGAGACCCTGTCTCTAAAAAAAGAAAGAAAGAAAGAAAGACAGAATTCCTGTCCCTTCATTCATTTCAAGTATGTTTCCCTTTATTTCATGTAGCATAGTTACAATGGCTGCTTTAAGGTCTTTATATGATGGTTCCAACAGGTTTTGATTTTTGTAATAAGTAGAAGAGATGGGTTGTAGTGGGCTTACACTGCCATGGCAGATCAGAAGTATCTTTTAATGTATATAAACTAAGACATCAAAGAATAATATCCCCTTACTTCATTCTTTTCCATGTAAGCAACTTGAGTCTGAATAGTTAATTCTAAACATCTGATATCTGAACAACTATACTTGGAATTTTTGGGAAGTGGAACTTTTGCAACACTGAGAACTTATGATGCTTTATTATTAATTTATAGGTATCAGGAGCTCCCCTGTCAGATGATTCGGAGCCTGATTTGCCTCGAATGGAACACCAGCACTGAGATCATTTCGGTTCTGAACTGGGTAGGGCTGATTTCCCATATTTAAAGTGTGCAGCTTTTCATGGGAAACATTATGTGGCTTGCTGAAGACCATATTTTTCAGCTGAAATATTCTCTGGTGATTGAATCCATGACAACTCCCAATAGAGAAAGAGTCGTGCCGCGTAGAAAACTGGAAGTAGTATTTGTCTCTGGGATGAAATCCCTTTTCATAGAGCTTACATCTCTTAAACTAATCTCTGGTGTTTTATTGGATATAGTAATGTGAATTTAGGATGACAGGTGCTCAAGAAAGATACATACTTATTTCCCTTATCAGCCATTTGTCCTGTGGGCTTATAAAGCAAGATAGATAAATGGTTATAGTCATCTTCACTTAACATTCTGAGAAATGCATCCATAGGCAATTTCATCACTGTGCAAACACCACAGTGTACTGACCCAAACCTACATGCTATAGTCTGCTGCACACCAGGCTGTGTGGTGTACCCCACTGCTCCTGGGCTACAAGCCTGTACAGCATGTTACTGGACTGAACACTGTAGGCAATTGTAACACAGTGGTAAGTATTTGTGCTTCTAGACATAGAAAAAGTCATCGTTGTGCTATGATGTTACAACAGCTATGATGTCACTAGGCCATAGGAATTTTTCAGCTCCATGATAATCTAATGGGACCACTGACTGTCATGTATGTTGTCTGTCATTAACTGCAGTGTCATCATGTGGTGCGTGACTGTACTTGGCAGTCTCTCCTCAATAAAGAGGGATCAGTGCTATACCAAACAATTGCCTTCCTTTTAAATATAACTTTTGGGTATTAAAAAAAACAAAAAACAAAAATCTGACCTTTGTTAGAGATAATCTGCTACTTGCTCAAACTAGTCATTCAGTGTTTAATATCTCATTAACTCTATGTAAAATATGGTGGTAATAGAGCCCCACATTCTCATAAGCATATTTTTGAAATTAATTTTACAAAGCATCTGTGACAATGATGAATTTACTGTGAAGCAAACAAAGTTTAAGTTTTAATTTTTCATTTGCACAGGCACTTCCAAGGCCCTGGGAGAGGTTCTGCTATGCAGTTGTTTGCATTAATTCATGTGAACCATGAATAGCTAATTCATACAAACCGTATAAAATGTAGTCTCTACAAAACTTGGATCTGTTTTGTCAAAATTAGTCATTATTTGCATAAAAGGAGATAGTGTGCTATACATGATAGTTTTGATTGGTAATTATCCTAAAGATTGTTTTTAAAATCTTGTTTTTGGTACATCTAAGCTAGGTTTTCTCAGACTGTATAGTATCTACTGATATTATCAATATATATAATGTGAGAAAGCAAGTGAGATAGAAATCAATTTTTATAAGTATTCTATGTAAAATATTTGGTGGTATATTCTCCTGTGCTTTTAGATGCTGCTCTAGCATTCGAGATGACATCCTGTGCAACAAGAATGCTGACATCCTAGGAGGAGAGATTTGTGGTTTTGACTGTTTCCTTCTGAACCACCTGCGTTTTCTGAGAAAGGCCTTGCACAGGAAGGAAAGACAAAGACTTCCAAATACGGAGACTGACCAAGTGCCCCTCCCCAACTCATCCTGTCACCTTTCAAGTCCACCGATGCTATTTCAGGATGTATCTGATGAAAGAATAGTGTTATAGTTCTTGTTCCATGAATGTGTATTTACTGTGAGTAGATTGTATATTTAAAGTTAAAGATTAAAAGTATGTAAAAAGGAGAGAAACATTATAAAAGGTCATGTATTCAGGCACTGAACTTTGTATGTTATCTGTATAAATGTGTACATTATTTAGGAGTGGGTTCAGTGGGGTAGGTGATAAAAACTAGGATCAGCAAGAGAAAATGTTTCCTTTACCCTAACTTAACTATAAAAACACACTTAAAAATCTTACTTGTTTCTAGGCATTGAGGGGATATGTAACTGCTGTCCATGGATAGATGTATATCCTTGGTTTCTGTGATTATTGTTGATGTTTGATCAGTGTATTATGGGAATCTGGCCTCTCTGCCGATCTGCTAAGAACCGCACTAATGCAAATCTAGCAGTAAAACCTTTTATTTCTGACTTAGTACAACTCTGGCAATGGAGAGTTCTGTGCATTGTAAGATTCTGGTGCTAATGTTCCTGTGTGAAGGAACATAATTGGAACAAGAGTGGAGAAGGAGATTTTGTGGGTATATTGCAGAGTTGAGTACTGTGCTTCTCATTGAAAAAAGAGGTGTCCATACAAAATTAGGCAATGGAAAGCAGGGTTACCTATTAATCAGGACTGATTACTCTTCCGTGGTTCCAATTGCTATTGAACCACCCAACTGAAGAGACTCTGGGGAGGGAATGTTCATTATTAGGGACTCCACTCTTGTCCACTGGTAGTTTGAGGTTGATATTACACAGAACCCAGAGCAATTCTTGTCTCCTTGTTACCTCAAACACTTAGCCTTCCCAAAAACTTTTCACTAAGGTGCAAAGTCATTTGCTCACATTCCATACACCTTTTCTAATGCATGGGTCCAAAACTGCTTAGGTGGGAGGGAGAAACCAGTTTGGCTCCAGGTTCTTGGAGTCTGGGTTTTCAGCCAAGCTCTGCATTTATCGATTTAGAGAGTGGTTGTTAAGGGAACCAGAATTGGGTTTTTTTGCCCTAACCAATTAATAGTGTGTTGTTTTTTCCCCGAAGCCATTGACTAGAACTTAGCCCAAGAATTTAACTAGAACTTTTCTTTATAACTGAGCTTAATATTGAAATTCTGACCTTAGACACTGAGCCTCAAGAGTAGGACATTCAGGAGGCAAATACGGGGTTTCAATGTCCAAGTCCATAGGTGGTGGTTAAATTAAAATTGGGTCTTGATTTAAAAGCTCTATCTTTAACCTCTGACCAGATGTTTCACAAGGTTAGTATGGCTGACGTGCTGGAAAAAATTAGTGAATTGGCATTAATAGGCTTCACATTAAGATGTTATTATTTTGTTTTTACTTTAAAGAATATTGCCAATAGACTCTACAGCATGGAAAGCAGAAAATACTTAAAGTCAAATGGCACTCCAGCTCATTGAAATGCTATTTGTATTTAAGATCAGTGTGAAAATATCAGCTCAATGTTTGAGGTCCTAGGATCAATTACTTTCAAATTTCTGTACTTGCTTTTGGTATCTTTTGCCTATTAAAACACCTTGCAAGCTTTAGAATTAAGGAACTAAAAATTATTTACTAGTAGTTCAAGTGGAGACTTGAGGATCATATCTGGTTAGAACCTTGGCAGAACTACCAGGAAAAGATTTTGCAAATTGGGACTGAAGATACTGAACCAAAATAATCCTTTTTTTCAGTTTAAGGTTAGTCCGTCTTTACAAGGCTATGATTTAGTCTCGTACTAGTAGGGAATATGTGTATACACTAGTGGGTGGCAATGGGCTTTCTGTGTGTGTGTATACTTTAACATTAATAAATATTATCTTACCAAGCTCCATAGATGGTTTTAATTTAGAGACTATAAATAACGTATCCACCACAGTGTGGTATGTAACAAATAAGTTTGAAATAATTTGTTAATTATTTTTTTGAGAAACTTGATCTATATCAAGATGGCAAGTTAATTTCCTTGTGTAGCTGGTGATAGGAGCAGCACAGTCATAAAATACCATGTCTTGTAAACACTAACTGGTTGACGCTGTGACAGACCAGGCTCGGACCTGGCTCCCCCGATTGAGAATCCCTCGCTTGGTCAGAGTAGCTGACTTCCCACTGAAATGGGAACATGGATGTACTTTCTTAGGTGACTCTCTTTATCGGTTCCTTGATCTCAGTTGTGCTACCATGTAGGTCTGGATCTGTGCTAAGCTGTGAGTCAGACCAGACTGAAGAATGCGATCGACTTGTTTTCTAAGCCCTCCCTGGGCTGACATAGCCGCGGGCACCAGAGTGCCTCCTAGGGCTTTAGGCTAGTCTTCGTGAACCGGACTAAATGGATTTTTCTCTATTGTTTTGCATTAAGTGTTTTTGCATTAGAAGTGGGTGCTTAACATTCTATGTGAATAAAAATTATGTTCTCACATTGCTTTCTAAAGGGTCTTATTTTTTCTCTTCATAGCTTCAGACATGAGATAACTTGAAAATGTAATTAACATACAGCTCGTTTCTTAACATGCCCTTCTTTGAAGTATCTTACCACAAATCTTGATGTCATCACTTGCAAGGAACTTGATTTAGAGCTTTGTGTTTATAGACATTTGAGGATATCTGATGTTGACTGTATTATACACTGAGAAATTTTCTTTAAAACAAAAACATAAACCCATCCACAAAATGTCATTTTCCTTTGTTTTCAGTAAAAACTTATTTTGCCCATTGTATTCCCTCGTTTAATTCTTTTATTCTCCACTTTGGCATTCAGGGTCATCTCCTTTAGAAGTGGAGAAGCTTCCAGTAAAATTTTAGAAAATGTATTGTCAGTTAACATGAATTAATACAAGAAAGGATCAGGGAAGTGAAAACAACATATCTCAATTCAGCATGTTTTCTGCCCTTAGACTAGGATAGGATCTCGTATCAGTCAGGAGAGCAGGATTTTGTCAGTTTACCTCCACTCAGCTATCCTGCCTACATTACTCTTGCCGCTAGAATTGGAGACCATCCCTTGACCCGATAACAATGCTTCAATGGGTTGCTCCCTCCTCAACCCATTTTTAGCTGTCTTCCTTGGATCATCACTCCTTTTGTTTGCATGTATACTTCTCTCCCTCACTATTTACTTATTTTTAAGTAGAAAAGGCATTTATTGAAAGGCGTTAAGTCGCTCCTAGACCTTTGAGAAGAAATTAGGGCCAAATTCTGGAGGCACGTAGGCAAGACCGATACCTGACGCCCCCTGCCTCACTAAAGTCTCAGTGTCTCGAAGGATTGGAAACCACAGCTTATTTATCTATTTTTGTCCCACTTTGTCTAGCACAGTGATTTCTATGTGACAACAGTAATAATAACTCTATGAAAGTAGGAAAGTTATTCATATTTTATAGGCAAGGTAATAGGCTTAGTTTAAGGCATTTACTCAGTGTCGATCAATGATAGAACGATGAGTGTTTAAATAAATATGTGGTCACAATTACTTAGATCTGGAATTAATTTAAAAAAATTTGTATAACATGAATTTTGGGAGCTTAGAGTCCTGGAGCTACATGCTTCCTCATTCACTTCCAGAGGAGAAGGCCAGGCGTTTCCCAGCCATTAAACAAAACTTCACTTTACTCTGATTGAGCCTAATTTAGATACTGCCCATCCCTGAATCAGTCACCACAGCCGGGAGAATGGCAGGAAGTGACGGGCTTGGGCCTTGGGCCTCTGTTCAATTCCCTTGCCTGAAGCAATGATTGCTGGTTGGTTTAGGCCAATAGCAGCCTGCGTGCGCCTGGCACCGCACGGCTCCTGCAAAGCAGGGCAGGCCCAGAGTGGACATGGGAGACGACATCACAGTGCTCACCAGGGGTGGCTGTTTTGAAAGTGCAAAAGGTATTCTTCATTTCAGATTTTGATTCTGCCAAATCGTCTTTCAAAAAGGCTGTACCAATTTATATTCCCACCAACAAACAGTATATGAGAAAATCTATTTTCTCATATTAGATAATATTAAATTTCCACTTTGGCCAGTTTGATGGGTGAAAATTATCTTGCTTTGGTTTACATTTTCTTGATAACTACTGAGGTTACACATATTTTCATATCTTTTTTTATTTTTTTGTGTTTCTTTTAGCTATTTGAATTCCTTCTGTGAATAAAAGATATTGAGGTGTTTAAAAAAAAGGTAAAGCAGATTTTAGCTCGAGTATTGGAGATTGTTCTTTGTAGATGTTTTTTTCCTACCTCTGAAAACAAAGGCAAACCCGCAATTCAGATAAGATGGTTTGGTTCAAAATATATTGTAGATCAAAAATTATTTTGGGGAAATGCAACCCAGCCAGAAGAATGTATTTTTTAATTACACTTGTCTTAAGTAAGTGCTCAGGTCCCCTTGCTCTTATTGGATCTTGGGAGGAAATAAGCCAATGAGAGATAAGTACTTCTCCATCCTAGGATAGAAGGATGGAGGAGAAGCCAGTTCTGCCTGGATGGACGAGAGTTATTTAAGAGAAGCTATGAAAAGATCTGAGGTCTGGGGTTGCTGCACTTGGCCTTACATCCGTTTCACTAGGATGACACCCTGCTCCTGGCTCCGGCCAGGATCGCCCAGTGCTGCCAAGCCATGATCCAGGAGATGGCAGTAAAGCCCCACTCACTGTAAACCATCTCCATTCCAAGGGGAAAAATGCTAAAATCTGTGATCAGTTTTACCTGGGCGGTATTATCTGTTCCTTTTTGTCCATGCGTCCAATAAATGGTCTTCTTTTCCCGTGTTTAAGGGCACAGCGTTTAAGGAGTGCTTAATCCATTTGAACTTCCTGAGTGGCCAAGGAGAATTTGTATTATAATAGCAGAGTGGCTCCCCCTAGTGGACATTGTTAGTTAAACACTCTAATCGGGAGCAGAAGCGGTCCAATGCACGTGACCTCCACCGTCTCTGGGATTCTGTCAGGGCTTCCCTACCGTGGGCAGGTGGCTGGTGACTCAGGTCAGCAAGGCAGAGCCCGTGGCTAGAGCAAGTCTAGGCTGGTGGGAGCCTGGGGCTGGCGGGGAGGAGTAAAAGAAGCTGGACAGTTAGGACAGTAAATCTGCCTCATGAAATGAAATGTGGGCAGATGGGTAAAGGCGGAGTGGCGCGCAGTCTGATTAGGCCACTTCCAAGAATGCCAGTCGCATAAGGGCTCTGAACATCTTTGGAATTAACTGGAAAGGTAGTTTTCAAGTGTGATGTCTACGTAAGCAGCGAAATGTAATTGATCCTCGCAATGAATGGAAATTCGAACATGAGTGTGTGCTGGCGCTGGCTTGCTTTCTGGATTGTACTTGGAATGCGGCACAGGGAGGCGACACGGGGCAACCCCAGACACGTTTCCAACCTTGCCAGCAGTCAGCTAGAATGCGCGCTAAGTCCGCCGTCGGTCCCCTGAAATTCTGAATTTGAAAACGTGCAGGGCATTACGTTCATCTATTTTGTGTCTAAAATTTAAACCCTTAATATACCTCTCGACGTGCTGATTTGAAAAAAATCCCCAAAGAAAAATGAAGAAGGACTATGGAAAAGGAAATATATGTTGTCTATATGGAAACAGAAGAATTTTAAAACACATTTTGAGCGAACTTTTGTGGCTATGACTGTACGAAATCTACCTCTATCCTGAGTGAAGATGGGCATCTAATCCTCCAGTGGAAGGAAATTGTGAAAGATATTTCTAAGGAAGTTAAAATATTTACTATGTGCAGAACAGGTAATAAACCTTTTATTTAGAACATAAGCCAGGAAGTAAATAAATTTTGTTGGCAGAAAATCAGTTTCTCTGTGCCTATTGAACTGATATTTGAAAAATAACAGTCGGAAGAGCCATCTCAAATAATTAGTCTTCCCGGGAAACCTATGTGTCTAGACATGGCCTCGGAGGAGGGATCCTACAAAGAGAATTGGATTCGGATTAAAAAAAAAAAAAAAAGAATGACAGGTTCTGCTACTAAAAGTCTGAAAAAAATTACAAAATTAAGTGGGCAATTAAATTGGAAGGTCTCTGGTTACCACTCCAACCTATTCTTCAACAAACGACTGAAAGAGAGAAATTGCGTTTGCAGTGAAACAGACAATTTATTTTAAAACAGAGATTCATTTTCAAATTTCAGAAAGGAGATTGAACGCATGCCCCAGTGGCTACCAGGGATGTGTGTGCCTTATCTTTCTCTCATCAACAGTTCTTTTTTTTCCTGGGTGGAGATTTTTAAATCTCAAGACTTCCTCTGATATGTGTGAACTGATTTGAAGGCAAATAGGGTTTAAATATCAGGAAGTTTAAAATTCATCTATTTGACAAATATTTATTGAGTCCCCACTGTGGGCAGGCATTGTTCTAAGTCCTGGGGATAAAGGAGCAAACAAAATAGACAAAAACCTCTGCAAATAACAAACAAGATACTAAGAATACATATTGGGTACATATAGAATACATAGAGAGACCAGCAAGGGCACATACAGGGTTAAGACTGGTAAGAAATTTCTGGTTTAAATTTGCCTTGTTAGGAAAGGCAAATGCTTACTGGAACATGCTAAAAAATATTCAGAGAAATCCTGCTTAACACAATCTTGCTAGCCACCAGTCAACAGAATATTCAAATGCTTGTTTGATGAATGAAAGCTACGATTGTAATTAGCATGCATTTACTGATTTCCTTCACACTGCAGCATTTGCATTGTTTCAATTAACATATAACTTACATATAGTAAAATACATAAATCTTAAGCATGTAGCTTGACAATTTTTGTAAATGTATGCACCCCCGTGACCACCTCCCAGAGCAAGCACGATGCGGACAGCTTCCAGCTCTCACGGTCCCCTCTTGCCATTCCTCACCCGGTCACCCACAGAGGTCGTCATCATTCTGACCTCTCTCACCGGACGAGTCCTGCCTGTCCCTGAACTGCATATAGATGGACTCTTACTGCACGGATTCCTTTGGGTCTGGCTTTGCAACTTTCTCCCTCGCAGCCACACAGAGCAAAGGATCCAACTCTGCCTCCTGAGTTTCAAACTTACCTGCCTTTCTTGATTCCATGGAATTTAAAAGAAAAAAAAAAACGTATCCGCCAAACCAGACACTACCCCAGAAGGGCAAGTACTCATATCGCTTTTTAATTATAATTCTTCCTCTAACTTTCCTGCACCAACCTCCGCCGCTGCTGGCGCTGCCGTGGCCACGTGCACAGCCCGTAACAGCGGCAAAGTCACTCACTGTTGTCCCTGCTCGGGGACTTTCCTTACCCCCGTGAGTCACTGGGCTTCCCACTGGCAAGCATCCCAGACCCTGCGCTGTTCTGGTGTTCTGTCCCCGTGCGCACGCGGTGGTCCCCCGGCGCCAGCAAACGGGCAGCACCGCCGCACCCCGAGGACCGGGGCCGCCCTGGGGCTGACCCGGCGGGTCCTTTCCCGTCGTCCCCGCTCGGGCTTCCGGTTCCTGCTCAGCTGTCGCTGGTTCCGGGAAAGGCCGCACGTGCAAAGAAGCCACCTCGCTGCCCGCGGAGCCGGAGAAAGCAAGCCCGGAGGCGGAGGAGTCAAGTTCGCGGGGTAGGGTGATTTATCCGGGGACTCACGGCCAGAAGCGTGGTCTCAGGCGGACGAGGGCGTCTCTGCCCCGCGCCCCCGCCCCGGGGCTCGTTCCCGGGACACGGTCCGCGCGCTCCGGAAGGAACGTGGCGGCGGCTCAGAGAAGGCCGCGGCGTCAAGGCCGTTCCGGAGGAAAAGTGAATCGATTTTTCTAGATGAAGAGCAGCGTTCATCAACTCACTAGACATTTGGCGGCCTTTCCGGACTCGGGGTGAGCCAGGCAGACTAGCATTTAAAATAAACGCTGAAAAAGTCCCCTCACTCCTACCGCTTCGAAAGCAGCTCGTCTCCCTTCGAGGGAACTCATTTAAGAAACGAATTCACTTCGAGGCGTTAGTGACTGAACACTGTAAACCTGCGAGGAAACCTTGTGTTTTTAAAGGCAAAATGTATTAATCCAAAGGCATGAGGCAATTTTTTTTTTAAATCACGAAGCCATATACATCGGATTGCAGCTGTGGGCTGCTTCTCATTAGGCAACTCTGTGCACGTTCCAGGGGGGCAATGATGCAATCTTACCTGGAGTTATTTTGAAAAGACCCCCCACTCTGCATGAAACGCTACAGATGTAGCGGCCACCTACGGACGATGCAGCGGTTAACGCATCGAAGCTGTTACTCCATCATTAGCGTCTCTTAGTTTACCTGATGTTTACGCAGCGCCTACCAAGGCCTGAAGGGTCTAGATTTCAGAACCGTTAAGTTTCGAATTGTAAACATTCTGTGTTTGGGAAGAGAAAGCCCAGTCAAAGCCAGGTTGGTCTGGGACAATCGGGGGCACTGTGAGGACACGGATGCCTAGGTGACTGGGGAGCACGCCAGAGCAAAGCACGGGGGTCAGAAAGAAAAGTGAGACTCAAATACAAGCATTGATCTGTGTTCAAGTTTGCCCAAGGCTGGCCCTTTTCTGGTATGTCCCTACTGACCAAAGGAGGGAGCAGGTATGGTTTGTTTTAAAATACAGTTTCTTTTCTTTTCTTTTTTTAGACAGGGTCTTACTCTGTTGCCCGGGCTAGAGTGCAGTGGCGTCATCATAGCTCACGGCAACCTCGAACTCCTGGGCTCAAGCGATCCTCCTGCCTCAGCCTCCCGAGTAGCTGGGACTGCAGGCGCGCACCACCACGCCGGGCTGATTCTTCTACATTTTGTAGAGACGGGGTCTCACTCTTGCTCAGGCTGGTCTTGAACTCCTGGCCTCATGTGATCTCCCCCACCTTCAGTCTCCCAAAGTGCTAGGATTACAGGTGTTGAGCCACCGCACCAGGCCTAAAATATAGTTTGTCGATGAAGATTTCAAAAAGGTTTTTATTTAAACCTGTAAATTTGAAGGAAATATGTGTTCTTATAATGAATATTGCTATGAAGTAAGTGAAAGAAATAGTTTTTTTTCTTTTTATTATTTGATATAGGCAGCCAGTGCAGCATGATGATTTCATCTCTCTCTCCTTTTCCCAGGCAACCATTCCCAGAGTCCTTTTGTCTTTGTGTTATTATTTTCTTTCTTTGTAGCAGCAGCAGCAATTTTTGCACATAGCTCTTGAGAGGGACAAGTGCAAGCCACTGATCCTGTATGCAAATCCAAAGTCCCCATGTGACAGGCAAGAGGAGTGGTGTAAATAGGAGGCAGAATTTTTACAGTGGCCAAACAAATAACCAATGAATGCAGGCTGTGGGATTTGTCTCTCAGATTGTACCCTGAAAATACAAGGTTCCCCAAATTGAATGAACTTATGTCTGTAAAGTTCCAGAATTACCAGAACATCCGTGTAACCTTTTAATCTGGCTTTTGAGCCTGGAACCACACTGAGGGGCAGTATGTCACTTTAGCCAGCATCTATATGACAATAGGAGAAATCGCGAGATACTTAATTTGCACTGGTTGTCTAAAAGGTTAACATTAAAGTCAATTTAGATACTACAGTTAAAAAAATAATTATTCGGGTTAGATAATTCAGTTTATATCTTTAAAGTATTATCTATAGCCAGACTCCCTATAACTTTTTTTGCTTTAAGCTTTATAGTTTTTTTTTTTT
Organism: Indri indri; assembly: GCA_004363605.1. Lineage (NCBI taxonomy): Eukaryota > Metazoa > Chordata > Mammalia > Primates > Indriidae > Indri > Indri indri. The sequence continues at coordinate 2,125 of RJWJ010014573.1, read as the reverse complement.
AAAGTTCACTTTGTAAATGTACCTTGCTCTTTAAGTTTTCCAGTGAGTATAAAAGAGCATGTCATTAGTGTCTTCATTTGGTTTGTAATGATCTCATTTTATTTAAATGCTCTTTAATTTAGAAGAGGAAGTTGATTCTTCTGGTGTCTCAGTATGGATAGGAATTATTGGAACCACCCATTTAAAGATCGTATTTGCATAAAAATCTAATGACCACAAAAATTTGAGGATAAGAGTAACATGTTGACCGCCCTATTTTGTACTCATAAATAGCCTGTAATCCAGCATCTTCGCGGCTGACGAGAACAATCTCTAGCTGATGGTGTTTAGGATACTTACTCTTCAAATTTTTCAAATAGCTTTAACTTGGGAAGAGAAAATCAATCTTTTTCTTGCCTTCTCTGAGGGATTGGCTTCTTTTGCTTCAGTAGGTTTGGGTTTCTCTTCTCTTCAGCTTTCCTCAGATGAGCTTCCTCTTCGGAGTGTCCTGCTGGGGAAATATCTGTGAGGAGGAAGGTGGCCACGTGGCCAGTAAAATGGCTGGAACTGAAAACGGTGGTTGCACTTTGGAGGAAAGAAAGGTCTGATTGGAAACCTAAAGTAGATTCTGGGTCTTCTTGGTGGGAAAACGTGGAAGGGAGGCTTGGGTGTCCTTGTGATGGGCTGGACCCTTGTCACCGGACTCCTCGTGACGGGCGGAGGGGTGAGTGTGAAGATCTGGCAGTCCGTGGGGTCTGCGTTATTCTGTGAGCCTCCAGGAGGGGTGAACGCCTCTTTTCCTGTGGGGAGGAAAATGCAAGTCAGGACACAGGCCTGGTACGGAAGCACAAGGGAGATAGATACTCAGGGTGGTGGCAGGGAAGAAAAATGGGAAGAGAGAATGAGAGACGTCTCAAACACGTGTGAAAGCATCGCTCGAGTTCGATAAAATGAAACACAGACACCTCCTATGACCCAGCATTTCCACTCTTGGGAATTTACCCAAGAGAAGTGAATGTTTATGTCTACAGGAAGTTCAAGGATGCTCATAGCAGCCTTGTTCATAACAGCAAGAACCTGGAAACAATCCAAGTGTCCATCAGTAGGTGAATGGATGAACAAACTGTGTATTTATACAATGCAATAGTATTCAGCGATGACAAAAAAGAGCTACTAATACCCACAACAACATGGATGAATCCTGTTAGGGACAGGTGCAGGCTGGCAGCGCTAACCACAGGAAAAGAGGAGGGGGCAAAAATGAGGCCAATGAGCATTTAGAACCAAACCTGCAACAGCAGGAACTTGAGGTTGGGGACTTTTCCCGGCAAGGAGCATGCACAGAAACCACAGCCTCATGTCCAAAGGTGACCTTTTCCTCATTAACATACATTAGCATAATGAAAATCACACCTGCCAGCACCATGACAAATCCCACAGATGTTATGTTGAGCAAAAGAAGTTAGACACAAAAGACTACGTACTGTGAGATTCCATTTATATGAAGTTCAAGAACAAGCAAAACTAAACTATGGTTAAAAAAAAAAAGTCAAAATAATATTCAGCTTAGGGTTAGGCTGGGTGTTATTTAGTTGAAAGAGCAACTAGGGAACTCTTTAGAAATGTTCTATATCTTGATCTGGATGGTTGTTGCATGGATATGGTTATATATAATAGATATCTATACATACACATACATGTGTACACACATATACAGTTATCTATATAAATGCATATACATATGTACATATGAATGTTTATACACATACGCACACGTGTGTGTATATGTAGAATGTGATCAAACTGTACCTTTAAGATTTGTAGGCTTTATTGTATGTAAATTATAGCTAAATAAAAAAATTCAGTGAAAAAATAACTCAGTTAATATTAAGAAGATAAAAATAACCACTCGCAAAGGCCATTAATTCAAAAGTTCTGCTTCAACTGCCCAAGCAGTGGAATAATTCCCTAGAAGGAAGGAAGGAGGCATTTACATGCCACAGGGAAGAGTGCTGAGGACAACATGTGATGATTATTTGTTGAGAAGAAATTTGGATCAAGATCAAGTGTCAGGGTCTTCCCCTGGCTGTATCACCCAATTGAACTGGCTTAGTAAACTGTCCTTTTGAAATCATTCCTTCACTCC
>RJWJ010014572.1:0-37667 GCA_004363605.1 Indri indri | reverse complement strand
GAGGGGCGAGGGGGAGGAGGGGACGGATATATGCATACACAAAGGGTGCAATGCGCGCCCTCCGAGAGATGGACATGCTTGGGACTGGGACTTGGGGGGAAGGGGGGGAAAGGGCATCATACGTAACCTAAACACCTGTACCCCTATAAACAACAAACAATAAAAAAAAATAATAAAAAAATAAAAGGAAATAGGATAAAATATTGAGCGGCCTTTAACAGGAAAAATCTGAGAGGATTTTCCTGTTTCATGTGTACTTTTCACTACTTTCTAAATTAGCTGCAATGAACATGTGCTATTTTCACTTATCTTTCTGCTCACTGAACTTCTTTCAACATGCTCCTCCCATTTCTCTGTACATAATGTTCCTTTTTGCCTATATACTCATTTTCCCCAACTACTCACCTTCATTTGGCTACATCCTATCTATCTTTGAGATTCCGTTAGAAACATTACTTCCTCCCAGGCACCCTTCTGTCATCCCTCAAAGCTGTATTAAATGTTCTTCTAATGAACTGCCACATTATCCCACAGATTCTTATCACTTTACATGTAACTGAAAGTTTGATTTCCTTTTTCTTACCAGCCCTGCACTTCAGCAATGCCTATTACTGTGCCTCTTTAGTAGTGGATCTGCAGAAATATTTGTGAAATGAATAGATGGATGAAAATTTAAAATATAATTTAAAACTCCTTTTTAAAAGATATATGCATATGAACAAAGCCTAGGAGACTCGGGGACATTTTTGTTATTATTATTTGTTTCCCATTGATAGTTAAAAAAAAAAAAAAAGTGCCTCCCTCAATCCATGTTATGATGTCAGCACTTTACCCATGTGATGTGAAGAAAGAAAAGTGTTAATGCAGTGCTTTAGTAAGTAAACAGAGACTCCGTGGAACTATGCTCTGACAGGCACATACGAAAAAAATTCTGGTAATTGTCTTTAGCAGTAGTTGGGCAAATAAGTTCCTAAGAACTCTAATTCCATAAGAAATTCTGGGAAAAACACAGGGAGAGAGGGTCTATAGTCAAATAACTTCAGGAAATGCTATGTGCACTTGGTCCGCTCTAAAGAATTACAAGTATTATTAGCATATTTCAGTCTTATAAAAAGTCCTACTGTAAAGAATCTGGTTAATTTATTTTAATCTGGTATTTCTCAAACTTATTTGAATATGAATCCTTCCTTTATGTAACACCCATTAACATCTATTTCCCAGAACACTTTCTTAAATGCTGGGTTTAAGAGATAAGGCTTCCAGAGTAAGGAATTTTCTGGCTCATGATGAAGAAGGCAAGAAGTAGGAAAAATACTGGAGGGAAAGAGACAATAAGACTTAAAAAAAATACTAATAATATGTAACATTTATTGAGCACTTACTATTTAGCAGGTAGAATGTCAAGTATTTCACACACATTAGCTTGTTTAACTTTTATAATAATTTTTAAAAGTAGAAACTATTATTCCCACTTAACAAAAAGGAAATTAAAGTTCCAAGGGGTTAAGTATGCTGTGGACAATGTCATGTCTGTCTGGGTTACAGACTGTCCTTTTAACCACTATGCTGCGACCACTGAATCACACAAATCCTCCTTTCCCAGAAGGAATAGGTGAAGAAATGGGAGCACTTCCTTCTTCTATTCCCCTTCCCTCTCTTTCCTTTCCCTTCCCTTCCCTTCTTCTTTCTCCCTTCCCTTCCTTCCTAAAGCATCCTGAGTGTTCACTCTGTCAGTCACCTGTGGACCCTGGGGTTTCAGAGATGAATCAGAAATGATCCCTATTCTCAAAAAGCCTCCAGTCTAGCCCACCAAGTCAATCAGCTTCCAAGTCCTGGGCCAGACTAATAGGTGGATGAGAGGAAAGTTGACCCTATGGGTTGCATCAGGAGCATCTAATAGGCCATCGAGGTATGAAAGCCCCTCCTGGGGGTGCTTCCCACACATTTCTGAGGCTGGATGCCAAGAAGGCACATTTGGCAGCATGGGAGGAGGGATGGAAAGTTTCACATACAAATCACCAAATTAATGCTGTTTTCATTAACTAGATTTATTAGTGAACTTGGGGGTAAGCATGCCTGTCCCTATTTAAAATATTCTTTGGAGTTCTGAGACATGAGCAATACGCCAATCTGGCCATATGCCAAGAAGCTATCTGTAGAAACAAGTGTAAAATTTCCCTCACACAGGGGTTAAAAAATAAATATAATTCAGGACAGAAAGAAATTTGGTTCCTACTTTTAAATTAAAAATTGAGTATATAAGCTCCTGGTACCTCCCTAGATCATACTGCCAATCACTCTGTTCTGTGAGTGTCTGTCTCATAATTGGAATGGGGAAGTCTACAGACAACCAGGACTTTTTCTTCTTTTCTGCCCCCATCCCCAGTCGCTTGCATAGTGCCTGGTACATTACAGACACTGAATGAGTTTTAAGGAAGAAAGACGAAAAGGGGGACACGGGGAGAAAGGGAGGGAGGAGACTTGGATGAGACAATGGAGTCAGAGAGGTTAAGGGAAGGTCAGGCTTCAGTGCCAGTTGGATCCTCTGCTACAAGGTCCAGGTTTAGAAAGACAGCCGTGACTTCCTTAAGTCACAATGCCCTCATCCCAAAAAGAATTTTAGGCCAACCTAGGGTAGCATTTCTGATCTCTCATGTGGGCAAGGATTCTCAGGCATCCCATCCTTCTTGCTGAAGACTGTCACTGAGGGGAGAAGAGGTGAAGGTAAGGCTCTGCTTGAAATTCAACTAGCGCTGCGTAAAGAACGATGCACATGAAAAATTGATCATGACACTACACTCAGGCAAATATTATTAATAATGCAACATTTAAACACACAATATATCCCTCTTAATGATGAAAAAACCCAAGGTCACACCAACTAAAAGTCATTCCAATGATAACAAAAGGAAGAGAGAGAATTTCTCCATGTGCATTGTTCCACAATAGCTTCCTATATACCACCATCTAACAAAGTGAATAGCCTTTCTATCAAGAGAGGGAGCAAAGCCCTTCTCAATGGGAATATTTCAATTCATTACGTAGTTCCAGAGAAGAGTAGAATCCAGGGGTACTAGCCCTCCTTTTCTTATCTCCTCATTTATAAAATGGAGATAATAATACGTAAACTCTTTTTAGACCTTTGTTTCCCAATCTGAAAAATAAGGGAGCTTCTAGATGATCTCCTAGTTACAAAATTGCAATTCTGAATATTTACAATCATGTAGACAAGAAAAATTACTAAAAACATGGGATTTGGGGTCTTCTGATGGACCTGGGTTCAAACTCAACTCCTCCACATACTGGAAGTAGGACCTCGGTCAAGTTACTTATCCACTCTAACCCCCACATTCCTGAGTAATAAAATGAGACAATAATAGTTCCTACCTCAGATATTTCTTTTGAACAGTAAGTAATTCAAGATAACACTGCTAGTGGGAGATGTGGAAATCAAGCGCAGGTCTGTTTAACTTCAAAAAGACTAGGCTCTTTCTGCTGCAATAGTGGAGAATACCAACATGAACAAATGTCTACAAAACCAAGCAGAGTGCAGTAGAAGCACAGGCCTTCTGCTGTTGCATGCTAGAGGCTAAAGGAATTAATATTATCTATGGGTGAAGGCAGAAAGTTGTTACATCATAAAAAGAGCTCTGAAGTCAGAGGCCAGGGATTCAAAAAATTTAACCTCCCTGAGCCTCAGTTTCTTTTTCTGTAAAACATGGACAGTAACAGTACCTGCTTTACAGAATTGTTAAGAGTATAAATGAGGTAATGTATATAAGCACTCAGCATAGTACCCGGAACATAATACAAAGTCAATAAATAGCTATTGCTGTTCTTATAGTAGATTCATTTAATTACATGAAATTAAATATTACTATAAATGACTAAAACTTCTAGAATGACCTCAACAGTATATAAGATGCTGGCAATCCTAAAAGAATCAGAAGCCAAATAGCATTTTCCATTGGCTTTCCAAATTCTGTATCACAAAAGAAAAAGTCTGGAAACCACATGCTTTGGCCTTCAACTAGGCTTTATTCTCAGAGGTAATATTTACATTTCAGATTTATTATTATCTTCCATGGTGCTGACATGAAATAACCTTCCATTCTCTTCCATGTTAAAAGAGTACGGTGTTTCTTGGCTCCATAAATAATTCAGGGCTATATTAATATTTTAAGAAGAATAAGCAATATATTTTAGACCCTAGAAAAACCATGTGAATTGAAATTAGTTATTTGTAGCTGAAAACTTAATTGAGCGAACATATTGATTGTTTTTTTCTTCCAGGTTTTATTGCCCACACAATGAAGAGGAGCGCCTGCTTCCATTCCAAATGCTGCATACTTAATTATATCTGCTAGATTTTATTTTTATGAAAACTCAAAAGCATCCAACCATGAACTTAAATGCTTCTGCCCATCTGATGCTAAACATAGAACCACAGCCCTTTCCTTACAACAGTACACTCTTATTCACATACATTTTTTAAGGATGGTGGATGCTACTTTCTAAAAACATCAGATTTCTGAATTAGTACTTATAACCTGGCTAAAGAAAGAGAAGAGCTATAATTTATTTTTTACCTTCTATAACTCATATCTGTTTACGTATGATTTTATTTAATCCTTAAACTAATCTCCAATGTAGGTAATATCTTTTACAGATGAAGAAACTGAGGTTCAAAGAGGTTTGGTAACTTGTTCAAGGTCACAGAGACAAAATCTTCATCCAACCCCACAGCCCACGCTCTTTCCTCTCTACCAGGCTGCCTCATAGTACTAATAATGATAATAATATCTAGGATATATTAATATTAAGCCCTTACTAAGTGCTAGGCACTGTTTTAAGATGTTTATGTGCATTAATTCATTTAATTATCACAACAATCCTTTGATATATGAAATATTTTTATCCAATTCTACAGTTCAGGAAAACAAAGCTTAGAAAATTGAAGTGGATTTCCCAAGGTTTCCTGATACTAAGCAATGGGGCCAGAATTTGAAGACATGCAGTCTAGTTCCAGGGTCCAGTCTTAACCACTACACACACTATATTCTTAGACACCAAAAATCTAGAAATAGAGAAGTGAGGTTCCATCAGTAGGTGAGTAAAGTCAGACCATCAGGGTGGCATCATCTCAGCTCCACATGGGACACTAAACAAATATCTAATGAAGATAAGGTGACTCTGATAGGTAACTCATAGATGCTGAGTTGACAATGTTAACAGTGCCCATTTCTGGATGTGGTCTTGGATCCTAGGTTTGCTGGTCCTTTGCAGCAAACAATCCCTGGCTGATCTATCAAACTTGGCCCGCCAGTAAAGGGGTAGTCAGCCAGGGGTCTCAGGGCTACACTGTACCCTAATTTTTCTTAACTTGTACACACACAAGGTATTGCCTCCACCATCTATGGTGACAGAATTCCAGGAAGAGAAATAATGTGCCCAGAGTTAGCTGAATGGTCACGTCCCAAGCTGTTCTTCAGTTCACAAGGTAGATCAGTTCCCAAGTTGGTAAGGGGTATGAATTGAAAGAAAAAAATGGAAAAATAAATCTCATTTTTGTTACAGGTGCACTCATAGAAGCATGCCTTTATGTACCTACACACAGATATACATATGCACATGGTCACTGATCTTCTCACACCCACTGGGAACACATAAGGACATGGACATAGTTTTAATATGGGTCCAGAAACATACACTTTGCAGATAGAGAAATCCACCTGTTTATAGACAGGTGGGCTTAGTTCAAGAGTGAAGAATCTAGGTCAACAGATGTTTATTGAGTACTAAGTGTCAGGCACTACAATGAGTCTCTGACTTTTGTTTGCTACCAATGCAGCTTCAATAATCTGAAATCAGTCTTTTGATTTCAGCCTAGTCATGAGTTTCGAGACCCCCACATTTCCTTTAACTCAACACATCAGGGTAACAACTTCCCATCCTGACATTTGAGTTCATCCTGACCTTAATCATCCCTGTAGTAGATAATAGGCCGGAAATTTCCAATTCCAGATGCCAATAAAATAGATGTGTCAAAGTTCTGAGATAGAGTTATTGAATTTAAATGTCAATTTTCCTTGGACTTGAGTGATAAAATAGTATGTGACAAATTAAAATCTAGTGGCTTAAAACAGCAAACATTTATTATCTTTCACAGTGTCTGAGAGTCAGGAATCTGCGAGTGGCTTAGCCAGATTGTTGTAGCTCAAGGTCTCTCATGAGGTTTCGGTCAAGCTGTAGCTCTAGGCTGCAGTTGTCTGAAAGCTTGACTGGAGGTGGAGGATCCACTTCCAAGCTCATTGGTGTGTCTGTTGGGAGGAGGATTCAGTTCCTTATCACAAAGAATTTCTCATGACATGGCAGCTGTCTTCATGCAGAGCAAATAATCCAAGAAAGAGAGAGAGAGAGGATGCACACAACCAAGATAGAACCCACAGTGTCTTTAATAACCTTCTCTCATAAGTGGCATATCATAAATAATGCCATATCTTATTCATTACACACACTAACTATGGTACAATGTGAGAGAAGACTACACAAGAGTTGAGCCTGAGGATCACTGGCAGCCATCTTGAAAGCTAGCTACCATAAATAACAAACAATACAACACAATCATTGGAAGGCAATTGAAAGTTGTTTTTTTTTTTTTTTTAATATTCAGCCAAATATCCTTTGGAACACAGAAACAACTAAAAGAATTAGATCTTATTTAAGTTAATTGGTTGTTGAAAGAATTTAGTTTAAGTCAGGGCTAATTATACTTTTGATTTTCAAAGGTTCTTGAGACTTCCTTGGGTATGGAAGATCAACCCCTTGGGATTCCTATAGATGAAGCAATCAGAGATATCTAACTCTCAGTTATTACAATGGGTTGGATTCAGTACTTAGAACATAGGAAATACACAAGTTTCCTTCTATATTCTACTAAAATTTGTTGAACATTCATTACACACCTGGCACTTGGCATATACTATTTCTTACTGTTAGAATCACCTATGAAAAGGGATTTTGATTATATTTTGCAGATGAGGAAACTGAGGCTCAGAGAGATAAAGGCACTTCCCCAGAAAATTTATGGCAGAACAAAGTTTCAAACCCAAAGCTGAGGGCTCCAAAGAGAGGAGTTTTTAAACATTTCCATGGAAAAAAGATGAAAAATACTAATTTTTCTTTCCAGATGAGTTGCTAGATTGTAGCTTCTCTTTGCTTCGAATTATTCACTTTGGTCAACATTATATGATGCAGTGTGAAGGCAAAGAAATGAGACCTTTAATGTTATATCAGAGTCTTATAAGATGTTTTATGTCCTTCTCTATCCTAGCCTATCTCACCTACTCACAATAAGCATACAAAACTCTGCAGACTGTATTGCCCCTCTGCAGAAATATAAGAAACATCCTGGCTCTAGAGTATTGAAATAGATTTAGCTATTAACTGCTTGAGGCCTGAAGCAGCAAACAAACCAGATTTGACATGGTGTGGTAATCCTTTACCCCATGTGGCACCTGATATTCCCATGGAGAAACCAGGCTGCATACTTGACCATCTTCAGCCAGACTTACGCATCTGATAAAGGGCTGATAACTAGAATCTATCTAGAACTTAAAAAATCAACAACAACAACAAAAAATCTAACAACCCAATTGACAAATGGGCAAAGGAAATGAACAGAAACTTTTCAAAAGAAGATAGAATAATGGCCAGCAAACATATAAAAAAATGCTCAACATCTCTAATCATTAGAGAAATGCAAATCAAAACCACAATGAGATATCACCTAACCCCAGTGAGATTGGCCTCTATCAAAAAATCCCAAAACAACAAATACTGGCAAGGATGTCGAGAGACAGGAACACTCTTACGCTGCTGGTGGGACTGCAAATTAGTGCAACCTCTGTGGAAAAGAATTTGGTGATACCTCAAAGAGCTAAAAATAGAAATACCATTCGATCCAGCAATAGCACTATTAAGCATCTGCCCAAAATAGCAAAAGATATGCTATAATAGAGACATCTGCACCCGAATGTTTATGGCAGCACAATTCACTATCGCGAAGATGTGGAAACAACCCAAGTGCCTGTCAATTCATGAGTGGATTATTAAAATTTGGTCTATGTATACAATGGAATATTACTCAATCATAAGAAACGACAGCAATCTAGCACTTCTTATATTTTCCTGGATTAAACTTAAGCCCCTTATCCAAAGTGAGGTATCAAAGATCAGAAGACTGGGCTCCACTTGTACTCACCATCAAATTGGTACTAATTGATGAACACTAGGGTGCTCACATGGCAGTAATACTCTCCAGGGATTAGGGGGTTGGGGGGTAAACCTGCAACTAAAGGACACGGAGAGTATTGTAGAGTGGAAGGGCATGCCTCTAAGCCTCGCTTGGGGGAGGCAAAGACATAAAATGTAACCATAATGTTTGTACCCTCGTAATAACCTGAAATAAAAAAAAATAAAATAAAATGGTATCTCTACATCCCCACCACTTGCCCCAGGTCACTGGCTCCCACTGTAAGAGTTGTACTATACTTCTCTTTCCATATTCCTTTCCACATTTGTCCTCCCAGCCCCATTACCAGTTGACTCTATCACTTAAATCACTTGTCTTCAAATCTTGCCACCAACATGATCCAAGCCACTATCATCTCTCTTGGGGTACTAATGATCTTTCTATGCTAGTTATGTACTCCCTGATCTATTATTCACCCAATAACCAGAATTATTTTTTTTAAATAAATAAAATCACATAACAGTTATGAGCATGGATGGGTTCTAGAGTCAGACTCTCTAAATGGAATCCTAATTCCAATAGTGATTGGAATCACTAATTTGGTAGTGATTAATTTAGCCTATTTTGTGCTTAAGTTTTTTTTTATTTTTAAAAGGAAGATTAAAAAAACTTAATAGGGTTGTTATAGTTAATCAAATAATTAATACATATTAAGTTCTTAGAAGGTTTCCTTATATGCAATATACTCTTAGTTCCTTCCTACTCAGAGTATGGCCCATGGTCAGTAAGTAGTATTGACATTATTTTGGGGTCCATACCTCTGAACTACAGAATAAGAATATGCATTTTTAAAAGATCCCCAGGTGATTTGTATATTAAAGGTAAAAAGTGTTGATTTAGCTGACATCATCATCACCACTACCACTACCTCCTAACTTCCTGATATCTGTTCCCTGAGTTTTGCATGTGAACACTCCCTATATAACTAACTCTGACTGGCCCTTTGTGATTGGCAATTCCTTTGGCTGGTATACTGGCTTTTTAATTCCATATCTCACCCAGAACTCTACCTCTCAATTTTCCTTTTATTTTCCCACACTACAGTCTACCCACAGGAGACTGAAATATTGCACTGCTCTAACCACAGCTTCTAAGATACTGCTTCCCGCACGCACAGAGATTAGCAGCTCCTCCCAGGATCCTGCTTCTTGGGAAGGAGCCATCTGAGAACCACTTTCTAATTATATGGCCTTGAGCAAATTTGATTTTTTTTTTTTTTGCCTCTCTGCCCCTCAACTTCCTATCTGCACCTCACCTTCCTATCTGTACAATGATGATAAAATTACTCAGCTAGTCAACAAGCACAATCTCTTACTAGCCGTTTGATCTTGGGAAGTTATTTAACCTATTTGAGCCTCATTTTTCCTCATCTGGGCAGCAAGAGATAACAGTACCTTTCTCAGAGAGTTGTGAAGATTGAGACAATATATGTTAAGCACTTAGCATTATGGCCAGTACATAGTATACAATCAAAAAACACTGGCTACTATGTTAATGAGTATCATAACATATTACAGTATGTTGTTATATACCCAATTATTATTGTATTTTATTATATAATTATAATTATAATTATAACTCTACAAAATATAAAATAAAATATAAATAAATATTTCTATAAAATATTAAAAATGTAAGAAAAATTATATAAATATTTTATATAAAAATATAAAATTCAAATGATGATCGCTTGTCTCATTTTTCCATGATGACTCTGAAATTGACATTGACTCTGTCCAGAAATTGACATATCACCCTCAAGCATTTGCCCCATATTTCTGGAGTTACTTTAAAAGGAATGCCACATATTTGCAGTATAAATTTCAGAGTATATGAGTCACATAAGGTAGTCATATTTAGTAAATGTCTGGCAAATGAATAGATGAACAAATGAATGAATGTGTTATATTTGCTAAGAACTATGGGTGGCATTTACTTATTCTTGCCTGTGAGAAGAAAACTAAAGCCACAACTTAGCATTCATATTTTCATTTAACTGGGCTTCCTTCAAGCTGATCTTTCATGAATTCCCAAAAAATTCTGCCATTCCAGTCAAACCAATATAATAAGCTTATCCTTTGAACTGTGTATAGTAGTTGACAGAGGTTGGGCTTTGAAATCTTTGACATGAATTTTAATCATGACTCCTTCATCTACTATTTGTGAGATCTAAGGCAGGTCCCTTAACCTTTCTGAGCTTTGGTTTTCCCTTCTGTAAAATGGAAATAACAATTAGTCCTCAATATCATTAGATTTTGGTGAGGTAATACATATAAAAATTGATAGCACAGCAATTAACAGATAATGGAAAATCAATAACTATGAGTTCCTTTGTTGTTTTGCTTGATACATATTTTTGAAAAGCAATTCAGTAATATGCATTAATTCTCAAAGTTCTCCTTCTACCCAGGAATTTCACATCTGGAAATTTTCCTCAGGAGAGGACCCAAATAAAGACAAATATTTATGTATGCCTATATTTTATTATGTCTGAATTTTTAATGTAGTCCTTCAGCAACTGGTAAATTGGCTCCCACACAGAAGACATTCATGCAGGGTAACTCTCTGAACTATTTTAGTATATGCCTCATCAGCATGCTTGCTTTTAGAACAAGTATTCTTTCACACTTTCATTCATTTATTCATTTGCCAAATATTTATTTGAGCAATAACTATGTGCAAGGCAGAGTGAAAGAAAATGAAGAGATTAATAAGACACTTTTTTCTCTCATCAAGCTTATAATGTGCCAAAAAGAAATCCATTTTACTGAAGCACTGTTCTCTGATTCTGCCAAACTCTTACTTATCCCTTGGTCACAGTTCGAATATCCCTTAATCTATGGTAGAGTTTCTGACCTTTCTAGTAATCATAGTACTTGGTTCCTTCCCATTTGTTTCCATAGGATTCTATACACACCTATTTTTATGGTTTAACACATTAAATTATTAGTGTGTATTTACAAATATCTTGTTTTCTTTTCTATACTGTGAGGCTTTTAATGGCAAGGACTCCTTAATGTAAAGGGCCTGGCAAAAAAACAGGTACTTATACTCAATAAATATCTGTTGATGAACAAATGAATTAATGAACAAATGAAAATCAATCACACAGTATAACTGTGATTCAATTCAAAGTATAGGATATTTACTGAAAGAAGAATAAAGCCTTTAAGGGAGCCAAAGGAGGGAGAGCCTATCAGGTTTGGAAATTAAGAAAGGTTTAATGGAGAGGGTAGCATTTGATAGTAGCCTTAAAAGATAGAAAGGGTGTCATAAATAAGGATTAAGAGGGCTTTTTGGGTCTATGGATAAGGCTGAGAAAAAGGACAGAGCTAGGAAAGTTGAGGAGAGGTATGGTTTATGTACATTTGGAGACTACTATGTAATTTCCTTTGCGGAGCTATTAGGAAATTAGGATGGGAAGGTAGGTTAGTTTTGGAGGACCTTAAAAGTTAAAGAGAAGGGTTGATAGTGAATTTTATAGGTTGTGTACATAGTATGCGTGTTGGGAGGGATGTGAAGGAATATATTTTAGGAGGATAAAAGTTACTCAGGAAAATAGTTATAGCAATATATTGATTATACCTAAATGTGGGGGTCACGTGGGAGTGAGAGTGCAGGTTTTCAGATAGAGACAAAATAGGAGGCTAGAGGATGGGAATTTAAAGTAGGATAGTGGGGTGAGAGAAACATTTATAGGGAAACTATCAGGTCAGTTGCCTCAGCTTTGGGGCACTGAGGATTACATGGAGGCATCCCTCCCAAGTGTGCTCAGAGGGAATCCATTAAAACCTCTATTACCCAGTAGCCCAAGACCAGGATTTCAGTGCTGTTATGATGTAAAATGACTGAGGCTCAGGCTCTGCTTTTAGAGAGCTTTTTATATCAAGAAAAAATTCATAAGCAACTGTAATCTTAGATTATCTATGATAAGTGACATACCCAAAGGGCTGAGGGAGCCCAGAAGTCCAGATCTCTGGTTCTTGTGATTTGCTTTGTAATAATATCTTCTTAGCACTTATTTGCTCTGTATTCATATCTAACTATAGTAGGTAAAGTTATTACAATTAGTCAAAATTAGTAAGTTAGTAAAGGCATAACCTTAGGAATGTCACATTAACTTCGTAGGATTTTGTCACCTGCTGGCCTATGGATAGGTCAACCAAAATTGTGTCTGCTTGCTTCAACTTTGGAATATCATCTATCTTTGATCTCCAGTCACTCTATGCCAACTGGCCTGTGGGACAATCCACAGGTTTCATCTTCCCTCTGCAGAGTTGAATATTCAACTGATGTAACCAAGGGATTCTATAAATTTTGAGCATTTGGGGAACTTTTCAGCACAAAGAGCTTACTTAGCTCCCTATTGGGTGGAGTCTAGTGCCAGCTCCATACTCTCTCTACTGCTTCTGCCTTTCCAGAAATAATCAGTAGTAAGATACTCAAAATAGCTCCTAAATGGGATGATTTATAATGTATATACCTAAAACATTCCAGACAAAAACATATACATCTGGTTGGTACTGACCAGAAGTGTTAACAGAGTTCAGTAGCAGTTAGATCAGTGAGGAAGGTACATAATACTTAAAGGTTTTAAACCAGGGAAAGAATTTCTGAAGGTGTACTAATAAGAGAAAAGGCATAAAGGTAGAAATTGATATGATACATGGATAGGACAGTAAGGAGAAATTCTAGATTTAGAAAGAAGGGTTTATAGGAAGTAGCAAAGAAAAGAATATTAGGAAAGAATCAATCATTCAGTGGGGAAGCACAAGGAGAAAATTTTGAGTTTATCTTAGGGAAGACCTCTAAGAGGTATTTGTCCTGAGAGTATCTAGGCTTCCTTGGAAGGTGATGAGTGATTTATGACTAACAGAATATGAGCGGAGATGTTAAGCATTTTTTCATATGTTTGTTAGCCATTAGTCTGTCTTCTTTTGAAAATTTTCTGTTCATGTCCTTTGCCCACTTTTTAATTAGGTTGTTTTATTTTTTCTTGCTCATTTTCCTGAGTTCTATATAGATTCTAGTTATCAGCCCTTTATCGGATATGTAGCATACTAACATTTTCTCCCATTCTGTAAGGGTGTCTGTTTGCTCTTGTGATAGTGTCCTTGGCTGAGCAGAAGCTTTTTAATTTGATCAGGTCCCATTTATTTATTTTGGTTGTTGCTGCGATTGCCTTTGGGGTCTTCTTCATAAATTATTTGCCCAGGCCAATGTCAATAAGAGTTTTTCCAACATTTTTTCCTAGAATTCTTATAGTTGCATGCCTTAGGTTTAAGTCTGTTATCCACCATGAGTTGATTTTTGTGAGAGGTGAAAGGTGCGGATCTTGTTTCAGTCTTCTACATGTGGCTATCCAGTTTTCCCAGCACCATTTATTGAATGAGGATTCTTTTCCACAGTGTATGTCTTTGTCTGCTTTGTCAAAGATTAGATGGCTATAGGAAGCTGGTTTTGTATCTGGGTTCTCAGTTCTATTCCATTGGTCTATGTCTCTGTTTTGGTGTCAGTACCATGCTGTTTTAGTTACTATAGCCTTGTGGTATAGCTTGAAGTCTCATAAATTGATGCCTCCCAACTTGTTCTTTTCACTTAAGATTGCTTTTTCTATATGGGGTCTTCTCTGTGTCCATCCGAAGCATAGGACATTTTTTTCTAGATCTGCAAAAAATGATGTTGGTAATTTAATAGGGATTGCACTGAATCTGTAGATCACTTTGGGGAGTATAGACATTTTAATAATGTTGCTTCTGCCAACATTGGTATAGCATGGTATAGTTTTCCACCTGTTTATGACCTCTGCTATTTCATTCCTCACTGTTTAAAAAAAAATATGAGTGGAAACTAAATTTCAACTTTGGAGAGCTGTTGTCAAGGATATTCCTACCTCAATTAGAGAACTGGCATTAAATCATGAATTCCAAAATTGGAAGAGAATTTACTAAATAGTATAGTATTGAGAATGAAATAAGAAGGGAGGGAGAAAATGGTACAGAAGAAAAACAGTCATGAAAGATAAAAGGGGGAAGGAGGACAGGAAATGAGGGAAGGAAGGAGAGGAGGAAGAGAGGGAGAAATGGAAGAAGGATGGAAGGCAGTAAAGAAGAAAAGAGTAGAAAGAGAGAGAATAAAGGAGGTATGAAAGGAAGGGAAGGAGGGAGGAAAGGAGAGAAGAAAAGAGAGGAAAGAAAGGAGGAAGAAAAGAAAGAAAGGAAGGAAGGGGTACATAGTTGGTTCAAGGCCAATATTGGTAGAGTAAGCATAGATTATCTCAATATTGTTAATAATAATCTCCTGGGGTCTATCCACTTGTGAATTTTTGATTATGAGACCAACCATAGATAGGATATAGATGCTTCTAGTAAGGGAAATAAGGAAGAAGGGCCCAGCATTAGCTTCTGAGCCTTTTCAAGAAAAGAAACAACAGCTAGCTAACAAGGCATCCTAATTGACTGCATCTGTGGACCTTAAAAGTGTCTGAGCAATTTAACCTTTAAAGAATTGAATAATATATTTTAGTATATCCCTGCCTTGGTAACTTTAATAAACTGTGGTGCCTTCAGGGACCCAGCCTCATATAAAATAACTGCCTTCAGCTTGGAGCAATCAGGGTCTTTATCTTTTGTCAGCTTAATTATGTGTTTAACTTTATTTTTAACATTTTTAAAAATGACCCACACTAAGAGTAGCCTCAACTGTTTAATTAAACAAATGAATATTGTTATATCTGGCATGATCGAAACTCTAATTTGTCATGCTAATGTTTTATGGGGAGCCAAAAGCTCTGTAGTGGTACTCAGGAAAGTCAGATACTCCAAAGTCTTTCTAACTACTTTTCCAGAATAATGTAGTGGTTTAGCTTTGTTCTGCAGCTCTCTTAACACTAATTTGTACCCCCATAATGTTCTGAAAAAAATACTAATTTGTGGTAGAGTCTCCCAGAACTCTAATATGTTATTAGGTATTTATCTAACTTCTATTTGTAGAAATATTTGTATAGTGTAGATTAAAGACTTGAGATGGGTAAGGTGGTATATCCAGAATAACTTAAGCTCTCAAAGTATTAAGTCCATAAGCAATATATCAGCCCATGGCCACTAGTCCTCTTTACATCCTTTATATCTCCTGTCAAATCATTGCTCTCACTTCCAACTAGGTCACCCTGTACAAGTTCTGACCTGGCCCTTTCTAGTTCTGTTCATATTTTACTTCATAATCACATGAAAGCAGAAGTCTGAAACCTTTTTTGCATCCAGAATCTTAGCCTTGACCTCTAGCACTGACTTGCTTACCACTCTGCATCCTGATTACTGATAGTATTCATGGCTTTTGACTTCACGATTCTCCCCCGACCCCATTTTGGACCAAGACTCATCTCTTGTTTCAGAAACACATTAACAGCCCTTCCAGTATAGCTTGGTATATAAATTAGTCTGAATACCCACACCCCGTGTTTATATTCTGGCTCCTCGTAAAGGTTCTGAATGTCTCCCATCCACTCTTTTCCGGACACCTTTGTCAAATAGTTTTCCTAAAAACAACTTTGATCATTGCCTTCCTTCTTAAAACCATTCAGTGAGTTCATATTGTTATAAAGTACAGGTTACTTTAAAAGACACTTTTCAAACTGTAGCTTAAGGGCAATATGTTGGACTTATCAGCCCCTAGTTTCCTACTACTATGTTTACATGTTGACAGAATATAGACCTCTCATTCTTCCTGGAATGTATTTCATTATTTCCTTCTTCCATGCTTTTGCTCACACTTTCTCCATATATGCCTAGTTATACTTATTTCCACTTCTCTATGTAACAGAACATGTATCCTCTACTAGAAAGTCCACCATAATTTCCTGACTGATTCTACTCAACCTATCACATAATTGAGGATATCAAGTAACCTGAGCTGGGTCAATGATCACAGCACCATATCATTCATTCCTCTCTCAACAGAGAGTCGGCCTCGTGAATAGACAGGCTAGGTATTATCTTGGGGCTCTATAAATGCTTCACTGCTTCTTCAAAAAGGGTGAATATTTATTTAAGATGAGACCTAGATAATGATAAGGAGTGGCTATGGAAAGAGCACAGCAAGTAAAAGGACCACTATGTACAAAGGTAGGAAATAAATTACTGTATGCTAGGAATTCCAAATGTTCTATGTGTGATTCAACTGAGATTCAAAATAGGAAAAAAAAATTATTTGTTTTAAAGATGTTGGGCATATAGAATTGAATTAGTGATAATTAATGCTTCTTGAAACACCATCATCATTTGTCTGTGCACTACAAATTTAATTTTACTTTGTTTTGTTTATAGTTGACCCTCTGCATCTGTGGGTTTAGCATCTCTGGATTCAACCAACTGTGGATCAAAAATACTATTAAAAACAATAAAAATAACAATATAACAATAAAAATAATACAAATTTAAAAATCCAATATAGTATACCAACTATTTACAGAGTATTTACATTGTATTAGGTATTATAAGTAATCTAGAGATGATTTAAAGAATGCAGCAAGATATGTGTAGGTTATATGCAAGTACTACAGCATTTTATATAATAGACTTGAGCATCCATGGATTTTGGTATCTGAAGGGGGGGGGGGTCCTAGAACCCATCCCCAGGGATACTGAAGACTATCATATTTATTTTTAAAACAAATTCTAGATTTTTACCATTATGACAAGAGTTGCTATGGTCAATCTGATATCCTGATAAAAATCTTAAGAGTATCTTTTGAATACTTAGCTGAAAGTAGAATTTCTGGCTATTGTTTAAATGTTCAGTGTTTATAATATAATGTCAAATTGCTGTGGTCTGGAGGATAGAAATTAGAAAAATAGTCCTTATGAGAATAACCAACCAAGTCATTCACCTCTCCAGATTTGCTTAGGTGTAGTTTTTCCTTGATGGTCCTGATAACTGTGTAGGAAGATCACCTGGCACCAACCACAGTATTGGAGGTTGCAGAAGAAAAGGTTTATCTTCATTGAAGTGAGGCTTATTGAGCTCCTTCACCACCTTCATGGTAGGGGCCATGTTGCTTTGGCACACAGTCTGTTCAGCCAGTTAGGCCTACTATGGTTGCAGCTCTAGATTGTTATGTTGTAGGAATGAGCTAGCATAACCTGGCTTCATTTCTAGATTTTTAGGAGAACAATAATAATAGGACCGATCTCATATGATGGCAATGATGATAAAATGATATAACACATATAAAGTGCTTATCAATGACTAGTGAAATGTCCTAATCCTCAATAAAGATTAGCTATCAAACAATATATAAGGTCTAGACAAGAAGAAAAATGACAATAATGATAACTGTCATTTATTTAGTACCTGCTATATAGTAGGCCCTTTACAATAGCCACTTTACAGATGGGGAGATTGAGGATCAGGGAGGTTAGATAATTTACAGATATTATAGTAGGTAGAAAATTCAAAACCAGGTCTGTATGACCTTTAAGGCTTATGCTATACTACTATATTGCTAATTTTACTGAATTATTGAATTGAGGCTCCATTTAATCACTGACCAACTATAGCCTTTGTATACTGGTGCTGAAGGTACTGATCCAGAAGATGGAGATCAGGTTGCCCAAGTGAAGGCATAGGGGCTTGGGAAGGCAGGTGGCATCAAGGAGCCAGACAGAATCTGGTACCTTTCACAGAGGCACCCTATAACCACATACTCCATGAACTAAGAACAGTGTGAGCCACATATGTGGGACATGCACTCTATAATTCATTCCGTAAAATGGATAATTATAGGAGGTTGTCAGATTCAATAGGCAAACACTGGGGAAATAAAAACAACAAATTATGTGAGAGCTGATATTTGTTCAGGCAGACATCTGTCTTCTGTTAGAGAATTTAGGGATGCTCTTCAACACAAGGTTTTAAATATGGCTTGGAAAACCTCTCCTCAGCATGGTCTGCACGGCAGAGCCAAATTCCTGCTTTCAGTGGATCTTCTCACACTCACAGAGGGCTGTTCCCCACATTCATTGGGGGAGTAGGGGATAAGAGACATATTTAGGCTGACAGCCCTCCTCCCAGACAAACCAAGCCACCCTTCTCAAAATGCACTTTCTGCTCCCACAAGGCCATGATCCACACTACCTCCACACGTGCCCAACTCATTCCTACCTCCGCAGCCTTTAATACTCTGTTCCCACATGGCCTCCTCCCTTCTCCCTGTCTCTCCAAACTCTTCTTAAACCCCTAGGTTCTTCAGAAAACCTTCCCCAAATGCTCTATCTCACACTAATCCCAGACCATCCTCAACCTGGGCTCCAGCAACACTTGGCATTTGAGCTGCATGATTTAGAACTTGATCATCTCCACAACTTTGGAGTAAGAGAAGAGAATGATGCATTTGGTCAGAATAATGAATCCTCAACCACAGTTCTACTACTTCCTGGCTGTGGGAACTTGGGCAAAGCCCAGCTATCTCTCTGAGCCTCATTTATGTCATCCGTAAAATGAAAATACTAATCCTGCTCAGAGGATAATGCATAGTTAGATGAAATATTTAAAACAGCACTTGAGATAAGTTTTTCATGTGCTGTCTACTGAACTCATGCAAGTATGTCTTATCTTCTTGGAAGCAGGGATTATACACTGGACTCTTCTTCCCTTCCTCAGAATAACAATCTGCTTAGTTGCGTTTTTTTATTCTTCTCTATATCCCCTCATCTAAGATAAGCCAGTCAGATGCTCCAGACAAGTGAAGGCCCTGGGTCAGTGCCATGTTGAATTTTGTCTTGCCCGTTCTGCTCAGTGGGATTTCTAAGGATGCTGGGGAGGGATTGCACAAAAGATGAGGAATAATGGAAGACTGGAGGACAACAGAAAACAGGAGTTGGGGCCTCCCCTTGGGAAATTCAGGATTCAAATCGCAGGTGGGGGTAGCAGGACATAGGAATGGTAGTTTGCTTTTAATATCAGGTGGCTCCCAGCAGCTAAGGCACAGGGCTACCTGCCCCAGTCGGCTACATTAAGCAAGAATTAGAATAGAAGGATGGAGCAAAAAACCTCAGTATATTAGACCAGTTCCTAGGACATTACTGGAACTTCACCCTAAGTAGGACAGGGACAGAAGACCAAGTGAAAAATGTCCATCCTTAGAAGTGGATCCTGAAAGACAGTAGAAAAGGACACTGAATTGCAGGGTGCCAGGAAGAATAAACATTTTCTCTTCTAGGTTCCCTTAGCACTTTGTTTCTACAATACAACTATAAATTATAAATTCTACTATGCACAGGCTAGGATTTAGTTCACATGGTACATTGTACCTACCATAGTGTGCTGAATACTTTGCCCTAAATTGAACCAATTTGTAATGAAAAGAGCTGTAATCTGCAGCCAGGTATGCCTACCCTTCCACTTGATAACAATTTTGCCTTGTTTAGCCACTTAACCTCCCTATTTGTTAGTTTCTTCATCTGTTTAATTGGGCTACAATATACCTTGCCCTGGTTACTTGAGTTGATATTGGAAGCTTGACATGAAATAGTGGATGTGACAGTGATTTGTAAACTGTGAAACATTAGAAAGATTATTTCTATTCATTGTATTTTATCTTTCTAATGAGGCTATAAATCCCAGTGAGTACAAGTTGTTCTTTATTCATGATTTGGTCCTTGTTTTCTAGGGGCATAAAGGAGGGGACCATTATTATTGGGCTGCCCTGTGCCAGGCACTGTGCTAGGCACCTGACATGTCTCATACAATTTTATTTAATTCTCCTAACAAATCCATCCTCCTTTCCTCTAGACCTGGCTGCCTTCCAAAAAGTAACAGATACTCTGTAAATAATTCCAGATTGAAATGACATAGTTCCATTTATCAAATTTTGCAGTTTGAATGATGTAGTTACTTACAGTGGTACAAAGGGTATAATTCTGCTAATAAGTGACAAAATAGAAGTGACCACCAAGAAAGCAGAAGATTCTCTTCCTAAAAATAATCCTGCAATCTATTCTACCAAAAAGCATCAAACTCCTACTCTTAAGCCTAATAAAATATAGAGAGTGAATCTCTTGTCACAGGTAGCCTCCTGGCTACTAGGTGATTATTTTTACTAATATTCACATTCAATCCTAAGGATTACATAGAAATTTATTAATAGAAATATTAATATGTCTGCATCTCAGAGGGAATTTGAGGGGAGATTGCATTTTGCTTAATATATATGTATACATAAAATTGATCTTTATTTGTAATTTCACACCAATCATAGAATCAGAAAAGGTTCTGCCTCCTTCTAGTTTTGTTTGAGATCTTTGATGGTTGACTTTGCTGGGCTGGCCTTTCTCATTTCCCCTTCTATCTGAGCACATAATTACAGTTACTATAGCAATTGGTCTCTTTACCACCCATAAATATGCCATGCTCATACGGAAGCTTCTCCAATTCCCTCCAAATTGGTCTGTCTGCCTCTGTTTGGCCTCTCACATCTCATAGTCCCAAAAGCGTAATTTGTAGTAGTCAAACCTGATTATGCCCCCTTTCCACTTCTAAATTTCCTCATCATCTATGGCAAAAAGCCCAAATTCCTTAGTACTTTAGGCTTTCCTTTCTCTTTCCTACCCCTACCCCAAATCTCACAATATATGCATGCGTAACTACATAACAGTGTCACATGTTCTACTTTTATTGACACACTTGCAGTTTTCTGAACATTTCTTGCTCTCTCACCTTCAGGCTTTACATAAACTGATAAATATGCTGGTATTTTCTGTACTTAAATAGCTCTTATATTTTTCCAAGAATCAGCTCAAGCACTGTCATCCCAAGGAAGACTTCCTTGACCTCCTGATCTGTAGCCCTGTGTTCACCGTCTCCAAGGCTGGCTGAGTCAGTTCTCCTCAGCATTCACAGAGCCTCCATAAGCCTATCACAGCACTTATCACTCCATATGGGAGACCTTTGGCTTTTGACACGTATGAGATCTGAACAAAATCTCAATGATAAAAATATAGACTATCTAGCTGAAGTATTTCATTACAGATGGAGAAACTGAGGCTCAGCAAGGTGAAATGACTTGCTCAAGGTCTGGGACTGGAACCCAAATCTCTTGATTTTTAGCAGATATTCCAAACATTAATGATAAAGAAAAGAAGGAAAGAAACTAACATTTACAAGGCGCCACATGGAGAACTACATAGAACTGACTCTCATATACACTGACCTTCTGATATACTTCTCTTCACCATTTTGCTCTTGTCACTCTTTCATAGAGGAAGGCCAAGTCTCTGAGAGGCCAAGTCCCCACGCTAAGTGAGGGCAGAGCTGAGATTCCATACACCTCTCTGCCTCTAAATATAGTGCTTCCTCTTCACTTAGCATATGTTTGCCCTCACTTGAACCACTCAAGATTGTTCTAATTGTTGTAGGAAGAAAAATGCAAGAAAGCAGGAAAAAACGATTTATACCAAATATAGTGTACATAGGCAAAATGATTCTGCACTCAACACACTAAATGTGCATCACTAAATGGAGAGCTGAGCATAAACGAGGAAAAGTACCATCAGCGGATATCTGTGTTTGCAAAAGCACTGCCACCCTAGTTCCCACAGACATGTATGCAAATGTCATGTTAATTAGCATCATGGTTGCTGGGAATCCTGATTCTAATTATGGCAAAGATATCTCTTCCTAGACAAAGTCAGGTGCCATTGCTGTATTTTTTAAGAATGACTTTTGTCCTTCTATGATAGGTTTCTGTAAAAGCTCACATTTAAATGTCAGTATTTCAATAAAATTATGTCACATTTGTGCAGTATAGAGCATAAGAACATGGGTTTTTGCAAAGACAGACAAAAGAGGCTCTGCCCCTTTGGCTTGCTACTTACTAAATGTGTGACCTTAGCTTCTAGAAGCCTCAGAGTCCTCATTTGAAAGATGGGAACAATAATAATGTCCTTTAAAACCGTCATGAGATTTAAACATGGTTTTAAAGGTAAAATACCTGGCACAAGGCACAATATGTGATGGATCTCTTCCCTTTATCCCCCTTCTGCTAACTATAATGTCCCTCCAAGTGTTCTCATATGTACTTGATCCTCACAAGAATTCTGTGAGTTAAACAGGACAGACGCTGTTTTCTCCTTCTACAGAGACTCAGGAATTCTACATTTTTGCTTGGAAGCACCCATCTAACAATTATGTGACAAAATTGGGAACTAAACCCAGGTTTTCATAGTCCATGTTGTGTTCCATTTGTTCACTAAACAAATAAATATCTGCACACTAGGTTCTGTGCCTATGGCAGTGAGTAAGATAGACCAGGTCCCTTTACCCATAGAAATTCCTCTTGAAGTAATAAATTCTATAGAAAAGGGCATAGGAAATAGCCATAGAAGGCAGAGATAATTTGCCACAGACACTATAAGTGAGCCACCTACAAGCAAAACATCACAACTCTTGTGTAAGTCCCCTGACTATTAAAGAGAGAATCCACAAACATCTGACTGGACAGGTGATACCCCTTGTTCAAAATTAATAATGTACCAAAGGGCCAGTTACATGTCACCACAAGAATACAACAAACCCTCCTTCCCCTTTTCCATCCTTGGAATAGGCTATGCTGTTACTTTAGAAATGTTTCAATGTGTCTATAGAGCTATTTTAGCATTCTCTTAGTTATACCAATCAACACTTCAAAACAAGAGAAACTTGGACATATGTTCTTCCTGATCATGCCTCACATTGAACTAAAACAGTCTTAACACATTAAAAACACGAAGGAAGTTCTTGCTACTTCCCCCTCACACCTCCCTGCTTCATGACCCAGTTTAGGGACTGATTTTACTTGGCTTATGCAATGCTCTGCCTAGTTCCCTGCCCTCACATCTCTTCCTTCCCTCAAACTGGGAGTTTTTGACCCAATCCTGTTATTGTAAGTATTTAAGGATCCATCCCTTAGTAGTTTAGGAAAATCAGCATCAAATCAGTCTCAGCTGGTTCTGTTTCTCAAGATGAGGCAATGCCCAGGTGACCAGCTAATTGAAAATGACCCGTGAACTCTCAAGCCTCATCCCCCTGGCACTTTCCTATATCATCATGAGCTCTCTCCATGCACTCCTAACTCCACCCAGGGCCTCAGCTTCTCCGTCCATTCCTGAACCTGGGACTAGAGTTCCCCTCTGCTCCATATACATGGCCTGTTACAATCTGGGCATAATTTTCCCTTCCCATCTCATGTCCTTTCTCCTCCTTCATAAAAGCCCTGGCAGTAACCAGCTTAATGAGCCAATGCTCCCCAATACCTTCTGCCCCACTACATGTGTATTTCTTCATTCTTACTCTCATATTCCCCTCTACCTGGAATAGTACCCATCCAACCTTTGTCTGCAGAACTCCTAATCCATTCATTCTTCAAGGTTAATCTGAAATATACCCTACTATACTATCCTCCAATACTGGTCAAATAAAGCAAGAAAACCATCCAGTGTGTTAAAGAGTATGAACTTTCAGTAGTCACACTTTCATACAAAAAGTAATCTTGTAGTCGCACTTGTCCCTAGCTTTATCATCCTTGGTAAAACGGTGGTAATAATATCAACCTCACATAGTAACAATGACACCAAACCCGGCACATTGCAGATTCTCAATAAATGACAGCTATTTTAATTATAAGAGGGTGTGTCCACAAACAACTGTCAGAGAACTTGGAATGTGATGGGTACCACAGATTCCAGAAAGAGAACTCTTCTCATGGGCTGAAAGCCTTCTTGAAGGGCAAACATTGAACTTGGCTTGGGAAGATAGTTAGAATGTTAACATATAAAGATAATAGGAAAAGCATTCTAGAAAGAAATAATGGCAGCATGAGTAAAAGCATGCAAGTGGGGAAATGTGAGCATAACTGCATGGTCAAATCACAGGTTGACTGAAGCAGCAGGGAGGGAAGGGTATTCAAGAGACATATTGATAGCAATGATTTTGCTGGAGATTAAAACTATGTCATCGATATGTACAAATGTCCATGTGGTGAAGTGCATCTTTATAAAAATTCTCAATACCATCAGAAAATTTGGAAAACATACCAAACCTTCTTTGGCATAAGTCCATGAGAAGGTTTTGGTGAGAATAATTTGGCTTTTTCCAGCATTCATAAAAAGGTGTAAATAACATTCAGAATTTTTAGTACAAAGGGAAAGCTCAAAGCATATTTTTTTTTTTTTGTTTTGTTAAGACATAGCAGCCTTTTTGGGACGTTATTAGAAAATTCTCGTGCCAGCTGTCTCTTTTCTGCAACTCACATTCACACAATATGCCTTTCTCTTGTTTCTCGTCAGCACTGCACTTGGATGCTAATGAGTTTTCGGGAATAGAAAACCCAATGGAATATTAAAATTGGAAAGAAGAGTTCGTTGAGTTAATTTCACCGAAGTGCATCACAACACACTGCACTGTTGTAAGAATGAATATTCAAATAGGAATTCAGTCATGGGAAAATTAATTAAGGAAAATGTTATTGCTAATATTGTTTTTTATATGTATACATATGCAGAGACATACAACCATCTATTGGCTCCAGCACAAACAATAATAAAAGTTAAACATTTATGAAAGTCAAATGTTCAAGACCTCTTGCTGAGTTGGTATTAAAAGATTTTAAATTAAAAAAAATTAACTATGATTTCGGAAAACAGTTTCTAAATTACAAATCATATCATGTCACTCCTTTCCTTAAAATTTTTCAATGGATCCAAAACATTCTTCAGAATAAAGTCAAAATCCTTAGGGCATTCAAGTCCCTTCGCTTTGTGGCTGAATTCCTATTCGAATATGCATGCTTCATCTTATTTCACCTACTGCAGTCTCCCAAATACGTGTGCTCTTACAAACTTCCATGTGTTTGAACATGCTGTTCACTTTATCTGCAATATTTTTTTACCCCTTTCATCCATTCATCCTTGTAGATGCTACTCAGTGTTGCCTCCCTGTCCTGGATGTTCCCATAGCACACTGTACTCAGTGCTAGATAGCAAATACTGCGCACCTACAAAATGCTGAAGACCATGCCAGGCAATTACATATTTTATTGCCATACTCTGTTTACTTGGTCGTTCATCCACTAGACAGTATATTTACTGATTGACTAAACAAATAATATGTGACAGAACTATCCTCAGCAGTAGAGTTCAATGGTGAACAAAAATATTATCCCTGCCCTCAATGGGTTATAGTCTAATTATATACTGTAAATAATTATTATATGCCCTTCAAGACATCTTCTGAGTTGATGTCAAAAGATTTTAAATATAGCCATCTAATCTTTGACAAAGCAGACAAAAGCATACACTGGGGAAAAGAATCCTCATTCAATAAATGGTGCTGGGAAAATTGGATAGCCACATGTAGAAGATTGAAACAAAATCAGCATCTCTCACCTCTCACAAAAATCAACTCACGGGGGATAACAGACTTAAATCTAAGACATGAAACTATAAGAACTCTAGAAGAAAATGTTGTAAAAACTCTTATAGACATTGGCCTAGGCAAAGAATTTATGAAGAAGACCCCAAAGGCAATCACAGCAACAACCAAAATAAATAAATGGGACCTGATCAAATTCAAAAGCTTCTGCACAGCCAAGGCAACTATCACAAGAGCAAACAGACCACTTACAGAATGGGAGAAAATATTTCTCACACATCCGATAAAGGGCTGATAACTAGAATCTATGTAGAACTCAGGAAATTCAGCAAGAAAAAAATCAAACAATGCTATCAAAAAGTAGGCAAAGGACATGAACAGAAACTTTTCAAAAGAAGATAGACTAATGGCCAAGAAACATGAAAAAAAAATGCTCAACATCTCTAATCATCAGGGAAATTCAAGTCAAAACCACAATGAGATATCACTTATCTCCAGTGAGAATGGCCTTTATCAAAAAGTACCAAAACAATAAATGTTGGCGTGCATGCAGAGAGATAGAACATCCATACACTGCTGGTGGGACTGCAAACTAGCACGACCTCTGTGGAAAGTAATATGGAGATACATCAAAGAGCTACAAAAGTAGAACTGCCATTTGATCCAATAATCCCAATACTGGGCACCTACCCAAAGGAAAAAAAGACATTCTATAAAAAAGACATCTGCACTGTAATATTTATAGCAGCGCAATTCATAATTGCAAAGGTGTGGAAACAACCCACGTGCCCACCAATACATGAGTGGATTAATAAAATGTGGTATGTGTATACCATAGAGTTCTCCTCAGCCACAAAAAGCAATGGTGATCTAGCACCTCTTGTATTATCCTGGATAGAGCTGTAGCCCATTCTACTATGTGAAATATCACAAGAATGGAAAAACAAGCACCACATGTACTCACCATCAAATTGGTGTTAACAGATCAACACGTAAGTGCACATATAGTAATAACATTCATCGGGTGTCGGGCAGGGGGGAGGGGGGAGGCGGGGATGGGTATATACATACCTAATGGGAACAGTGCACTCTGTCTGGGGGATGGACATGCTTGAAGCTCTGACTCAGGTGGGGCAAACCTAAACATTTGTACCCCCATAATGTGCTGAAATAAAAAAAATTAAAAATATTAACTATGGGCATAATTTGCCCTTCCAGTCTTATGTCCTTTCCCCTCCTTCATAAAAGCCTTGGCAGTAACCTACTCAATGAGCCCACGCTCCCCAATACTTTCTTCCCCCTACTAGCACCTGAATACTTCTTAAATGAACAAATAAACAAATGAATAAGCAGATAGATATGGTACTTTTTAATATGAAACTTGAGTGGAGCAGCACACATACCAGGGAATATAACATCTAAAAGCAATCAGAAATCAAGAAGGCAATCCCCATTTATAATAACTACAAAGAAAAAATACCTAGGAATATATTTAACCAAGGAGGCGAAAGCTCTCTACAATGAAAACCATAAAACAATGATGAAAGAAATTTAAGAGGGTTGAAACAAATGGAAAAACATCCCAGGCTTATGGATTGGAAGAATTAATATCATTAAAATGACCACACTGCCCAAAGAAATCTACAGATTCAATGCAATCCCTACCAAAATACCAATGTCATTTTTCACAGGATTAGAAAAAACAATCCTAAAATCATATAGAACTGGAAAAGAGCCCAAATATCCAAAGTAATCCTGAAGCAAAAAGAACAAAGCTGGAGGCATCACATCATTCAAATTATATTACAAGGCTATAGTAACCAAAATAGCATGGTCCTGGTAGAAATAAATACATACAAATCAATGGAACAGAATAGGGAACCCATAAATAAAGCCATATATTTACAGCCAACTGATCTTTGACAAAGTTGACAAGAACTTTGGCAAAGGGCACCCTTTTTAATAAATGATGCTGGGAAAATTGGACTACCATATGCAGAAGAATGAAACTGGACACCTATCTCTCACCACATACAAAAATCAACTCAAGATGGATTAAAGACTTAAACATAAGACCCAAATCTATAAAAATATTAGGGGAAAACTCTTCTGCGCATTGGCCTAGGCATAGAATTTATGACTAAGATCTCAAAAGGACAGGTAACAAAAACAAAAATAGACAAATCGTACTTAATTACACTAAAAACTTCTGCACAGGAAAATAAATAATCAATATGGTGAACAGGCAACCTGTAGAATGGGAGAAAATATTTTCGAACTATTCATCCAACAGGAGACTAATATCTGGAATACACAAGGAACTCAAGCAACTCAACAACAAGAACAACAACAAACACAGTCCCACTAAAAAGTGGGCAAAGGGCATGAATAGACATGTACCAAAAGAAACATACAAATGGCCAATAGGTATATGGGAAAAATGTCCAACATCACTAATCATCAGAGAAATGCAAATCAAAAACACAATGAGATATCATCTTACCCAAGTCAGAATGGTTATTATTAAATGACAAAACAAAACAAAACAAAACACAGATGGTGTTGGCAAAGATGAGAAGAAAAGGGAACTCATATAATGTTAGTGGGAAATCAGTACAGCCTCTATGGAAAACAGTGTGGAGATTTCTCAAAGAACTGCAAATAGAACTACCATTTGATCTGGCAATACTACTGCTGGGTATCTACCCAAAGGAAAATAAATCAACATACTCAAAAGATACCTGCATTCATATGTTTATTGCACCACTATTCAAATAGCAAACATACGGAATCAACCTAAGTGTCCATTAATGCATGAATGGATAAAGAAGATGTGGTATATCTACACAATGGAATAGTATTCAGCCATAAAAAAGAATGAAATTATGTATTTTACAGCAACACTGACAGAACTGGAGGTCATTATCTTAATGAAACAAGCAAGGCACAGAAAGAAAAATATCACGTGTTCTCATTTCATAAGTCAGTGCGGAAAAATGTATTTCACATGGATGTAGAGAGTGGAAAGATACACAATGGAGACTTGTAAGGGTAAAGGAGAGAGAGGAAGGAGAATGATGAGAAATTGGTTAATAGATACAATTCCTGTTAAAACCCTGACTTGACCACGACACAAAGTATGTATGTAACAAAATCGCACATGTACCTCATAAACTGAACAAATAAAAATAAATAAATGAAAAAAGCAAAATAAACAGTAAAAAGAAATAAATAAAATATTTTGCATATCAATAAGAAAATTGAATTTGATATCAAAATACTGATTCACAGTCCACAGACTTACTAAATGAGTGACTTTGAGTAAGCCTCTTAACCTTGCTGAGATTTTATTTTCTAATTCATAAAATACCAATGCTTGTTGGTTTAGAAGGAGCTTAAAGTTGTCACTCCTCTCTTTATACTCAAGGAGCAGAACCGCAAAGAACACGGTGGAAATACCATTCCAGTGGGTCATAGCTTTTAGGGCCAACTCTGATCAATTCACAGTTGCTTTGTAGAGCACTGTGTTGAGAAGGTTTCTGAGATAGAATCCAGATTCAGCAGGAAGAAATACCTGATAAATTGCAATATCTGCCCAGGAGGGCAGGGAAGAGTGCCTATGCATGTAGACATGTTTTTGTTACCCCACAGACAGTGATTATCCATAGAAAACTCCTAAGTAGATGATTGGCATAAATTTGAGGGGACTATGGAATGAAATCGAACGGAGAGCAGAGAAGAGAACCACAGGGTGGCTGACTGGACCATCAGAGAGAATCCTCCTTCTCACAGAACTTTGCATACATTAAGTTATTTTATTCTCACAAAAACTTGAAAAAGGGGTTTTGATATCCAAATTTTACTGATGGAGAGACTAAAGTTCTAGGCCCAGGGTCACTAAGCTATTAAGAGGTGATACTACTATGTGTCTCTAAATGCCATACTGTTTTCTCTATATCATAAGACCTTTTCTCTAACAGGATACTGCTGTTACAAGAATGCATTCTTTCTTTATGTTTTCCTCTAAAGACTACAGGTATTAGCTATGGCTTATGGCATGTACAAACACAATGGCTTCAAGAGAGACAGGTTGCCAGTATGTATTATGTGATTCTTTACAGAACTATTAATTTATAAAGCAGGGAAGGGCATTCAGAGGCAAAAGGGAGTATGTACCAGGGGTCAGGAAGGTGGCTACCTCCAGACCAGTATGGCTGAGGGTGGGCCTGACCATGAGTCTAAAGCTGCATGCAAAATTTTTAGGATAAGCAGGGCTACAAAAGGCCTGTGAAATGTTGCCTATTGAAATGCGGGTCTTACAAAATAATTCAAAGCTTCTTTGTCTCCTCAGGGCCTGCAGCTCATGGCTTTGTTCCTGGGCACACAGATGAGCCTTTTAGTTTATTGTTTAAACAAGAAAATTATGGTTCTCTGAGGGGAAAAGGCTTGGGTCTGAGCTTAACTTTGTATCAATCATGTTAATTTGGAAATAAGCTATTGGTTTGACTTAGCATTCATCAGAATCAAGGGTGGATTGTGTTCCTTTGGTCCCCTTTGTCCTTAATTAACAGCCATTGAATACACATATTAATTAGTGGGGCAGAGAAATATTTTGCCTCACCCTTCACCATGGTGGATAATTAAAAATACCATTAATAAAATAGCTGCATTCATAATTTCTATAAACCTATTATAAAGACAATAAATATGATTATAGGGTAGCTTCCCTTCCTTTCCCAGCCTCCCTTCACTGTCTATTTCTATAAAGTTCTTAGAATTGTGTAAGGAAGGACACAGTCACAAAGATTACATGTGCTAAATTTGGATCTGGTCACTTAGGGTACGTAATTAACAGGATAAATCAAATAAAAGTGTTATTGAGAAGAGAAGGAGAGATTCACTAAAACTAGAAATGTTATGTGATCTCATAGGCCTGAAACTCCTGCCTCTTTTATATTCCAACGTCAGGGAAAACTAAAAGCTTTGTTCTCAATTGGAC
The DNA here is from genome assembly GCA_004363605.1 of Indri indri. Lineage (NCBI taxonomy): Eukaryota > Metazoa > Chordata > Mammalia > Primates > Indriidae > Indri > Indri indri. The sequence continues at coordinate 6,951 of RJWJ010014572.1, read as the reverse complement.
TGGAAATACCCAGTCCAAATCAGATGCTCTGACAATTTTGGCTCAACTCAATTGAGGAAATATTGTTAAGTATATACTGTGTATTGAGCACAATGCATGAGAGATATAATGAGTAATCAGACACAGTGCCTGCCCTCAAAGAGTTTGCTGTCTAGTGGAGTGTAAAGTCTCTCAACCGACTTGAACACAAAGGCCTTGAATGTTAAGAGAAGGAAGAAGTCTACACTTACAAAACTCTCTAAATCATTGTGTCCCACTGCCCAACAGACTAGACTGAGCATTCTTCTAGATCCTCCCACCATATTCTGTACTTCTCCAAGCCTGTCACTTTGTACAGATGCTTATTTTGTCCATAATGAAGGAAAGCTTCATTATGATAGCAACTGAGTTTGTCTCAGTCAGTTTAGTATTTTCAATTCTGTGACACTGTATGCACTTAATAAATATCTATTGAATAGATGAATGAAAGGTCATTTTAGTATTATCCAGCCATCCTAATAAAAATAGTAGCCATACACAGACAGAAACAAAGCTCTAAAAGACAGAACCTTTCACAAATATTCTTTTATTTGGTATTTATAACAGGTCTTATACTATTTATGGGAAAAAACACTCAGAGTGCCCGATCTTAAACTCACTATTTTTCCCACTATAACATGCCTCCACTCTGTTCCCCTTAAAGTCCATCCTCTATTCAAGTTTACTTGGGCTACAGCCACAACGGATCCTTCTCAGAATTTCCACGTGAATTTCAGCACTCATGGAGTTGGTGTTTCCTTAGGCTGATATGTAACTCTTTTTTGACTCTGTTGGATTTGAATTATCAAACTCTCTCTCCAGCTGTCCCTTGAAGATAGCTTTCTGCTTCTGTTCTGTATTTCCCAGCATTATTTTGCTCTTTTCCTTTGTCTCCCCCACAGGTTGTAACACATAGTAAGTTGTCAATAATTACAGATTGCCTTTTGTATGCAATATCCTATAAATGACTGCAAAATACTTCCTCGTAGAAATGTTACCCTCCTAAGACTCTACACTTGCTGTCTCCCTCTCCTCTCCATTCATTTGCTTTTTAACCCCCAACAGTAGGGCTTATACCACTGAAATTGTTCTCACCAATTTCTCCAGATGGCCCATTGCAAGGTCTCTTCAATGTCTTTGTTTTATGTGGTTTCTTTGCAGCATTCCAAATAGTTGAGCAGTTTCTATTTTAAAATACTCTCTTCAAATGTCAGTTGGCGGGACTTGCTTAGGAACAGGGTTGGGGGCAGGGTTGGGGGATGGTAGAGAGAAGGATATATTCATTATCTCTATTGTGATGATTATTTCATGGGTGTATGCTTATTTCCAAATTTATCAAAATGCACACTTTATTTTCAATTTATTGTTGCTATGATCTAAATGTTTATGTCCCCCTAGAATTCATATGTTGAAATCCTATCTACCAAGGTGATGGGATTAGAAGGTAGGACGTTTGGGAGGTGATTATGTCATGATGGTACAGCCTTCATGAAGAGGATTGGTGCCTTTATAAAAGAGGCTTGAGAGAGACCCTCCATCTCTTCCACCACATAAGGACACAGTGAGAAGGAGCCATATATGAGAAAGCAGGCTCACACCAGACACTGAATATCTCAGCTCCTTGGTCTTCCAAACCTCCAGAACTACAAGAAATAAATTTCCATGGTTTACAAGCTACACAGTTTATGATGTTTTGTTACAGCTGCCCAAATAGATTAAGAAAATTACATATCAATTATACTTTGCTATTGTTCAGATGCTTATGTCTCTCTAAATTTATGATGAACCTTAATATCCAATACAACAGTACTAAGAGATGGGGTCATTGAGATCTGATTAGGCCCTAAGGGCTTTGCCCTCATGGGCAAAATGTTATGAACATCTATCTCTCAGTCTATTGCCCTGCCCCTTCTCAGAGCTGCATCTTGTCCCATAACCATGATATGGGGACAGGTGTGACTACTTGATGCCAGAGAGCAGAGGTGACAAGCTCTGGTGAAATTCTAAGAAAATGCCCCCATGGATGGGATTAGTGTCCTTATAAAAAGGCTAGAGAGAGTGAGTTCATTTCTTTTTTTCCCATTTTTGCACTTCTGCTTTTTCACCATGTGAGGATGCAGCAAAAAGGCATCATCTTTGAAACAGAGAGAAATCCCTTACCAGACACCAAATCTGCCAGAGCCTTGGTTTTATACTTCCCAGCCTCCAGAACTGTGAGAAATAATTTCTATTTTTTACAAATTACCAAAGGTATTTTGTTATAACATCCCAAACAGACTGAGACCTACCTCAAAAGATGTTTATTAAAAAGTTTTCATTAAAGTCCTGGTTTTCTTTCTAGTTATCTGACCATTTCATCTAAGTTTCCTATCTTATCCCAAGGGATGATTATACTTCCAGGCCTTCAGCCTTGCCTGTTTTCCTTCTTCTACTATAAGAGATTTGGTCTGTCCACCTATTTTTTTTGTTTTGTTTTGTTTTAATAATCTTCTGGTTTTTTTTTAATTTCAGCATATTATGGGGGTACAGATGTTTAGGTTACATTTGTTGCCCTTACCCCCCTTTCCCCCGGGGTCCGATTTTCAAGGCGTGTCCATCTCTCGGATGGTGCGCATTGCACTCTTTGTGTATGCATATACCCGTCCTCTCCTCCCCCTCCCCCCTCCCCCCTGCCCGACATCCAATAGATGTTATTCTTATATGTACACTTATGTGTTGATCAGTTAATACCAATTTGATGGTGAGTACATGTGGTGCTTGTTTTTCCATTCTTGGGATACTTCACTTAGTAGAATGCATTCCAGCTCTCTCCAGGAGTATACGAGAGGTGCTATATCACCATTGTTTCTTAAAGCTGAATAGTACTACATGGTATACATATACCACATTTTATTAATCCACTCATGTATGGATGGACACTTGGGTTGTTTCCACATCTTTGCAATTGTGAATTGTGCTGCTATAAACATTCAGGTGCAGGTGTCTTTCTTATAGAGTATCATTTGTTCTTTTGGGTAGATGCCCAGTAATGGGATTGCTGGATCAAATGGTACTTCTAATTGTATCTCTTTGAGGTATCTTCATATTGCTTTCCACAGAGGTTGCACTAGTTTGCAGTCCCACCAGCAGTGTATGAGTATTCCTATCTTTCTGCATCCATGCCAACATTCATTGTTTTGGGACTTTTTGATAAAGGCCAGTCTCACTGGAGAGAAGTGATATCTCATTGTGGTTTTGATTTGCATTTCCCTGATGATTAGATATGTTGAACATTTTTTCATATGTTTTTGGACATTATTCTGTCTTCTTTTGAAAAGTTTCTGTTCATGTCCTTTTCCCACTTTTTGATAGGGTCGTTTGATTTTTTCTTGTTGATTTTTCTGAGTTCTAAGTAGATTCTAGTTATCAGCCCTTTATCGGATTTGTAGCATGCAAAAATTTTCTCCCATTCTGTAGGTTGTCTGTTTGCTCTTGTGACAGTTTCTTTGGCTGTGCAGAAGCTTTTTAATTTGATCAAGTCCCATTTATTTATTTTGGTTGTTGCTGTGATTGCCTTTGGGGTCTTCTTCATAAATTCTTTGCCTAGGCCAATGTCTAGAAGAGTATTTCCAACATCTTCCCCTAGAATTCTAATAGTTTCACTCCTCAGGTTTAAGTCTGTTACCCAGCGTGAGTTGATTTTTGTGAGAGGTGAAAGGTGTGGATCCTGGTTCAGTCTTCTACATGTGGCTATCCAGTTTTCCCAGCACCATTTATGGAATAAGGATTCTTTTCCCCAGTGTATGTTTTTATCTGCTTTGTCAAAGATTAGGTGGCTATATGAGGATGGTTTTATATCTGGGTTCTTAGTTCTGTTGCACTGGTCAATGACTCTATTTTTGTGCCAGTACCAAGCTGTTTTGATTACTACAGCCCTATAATAAAGTTTGAAGTCTGGTAAGTTGATACCTCCCATTTTGTTTTTATTGTCTAGAATTGTTTTTGCTATGCAGGGTCTTATCTGGTGCCATACGAAGCATAGATTTCATTTTTCTACATCTGTGAAGAATGATGTTGGTATTTTAATAGGGATTGCACTGAATCTGTACATCACTTTGGGTAGTATAGACATCTTAACAATGTTGATTCTGCTGACCTATGAGCATGGTATGGTTTTCCACCTGTTTACGTCCTCTGCTATTTCCTTCCTCAATGTTTCATAGTTCTCCCTATAGAGGTCTTTTACCGCCTTAGTTAAATATATTCCTAGATACTTTATTTTCTTTGTTGCTATTGTGAAGGGAATTGAGTCTTTGATTAGGTTCTCAGTATGACTGCTATTGGCATATATGAAAGCTTCTGATTTCTGTGTATTGATTTTATATCCTGAGATTTTACTGAATTCAGTTATCAATTCCAGGAGCCTCTTGGTTGAATCCATGGGGTTTTCTAGATATAATACCATGTCATCAGCAAATAGTGAGAGTTTGATCTCTTCTGTTCCCATTCGTATGCCTTTAATTCCACTCTCTTGCCTGATTGCTGTGGCCAGAACTTCCAGCACTATGTTGAATAGAAGTGGAGATAGTGGGCAACCTTGTCTGGTTCCAGTTCTAAGTGGGAATGCTTTCAATTTTTCCCCATTCAGTATGATGTTGGCTGTGGGTTTGTCATAAATGGCTTGTATCATTTTTAGGTAAGCTTCATCTATGCCTGTTTTGTTAAGCATTCTTATCATAAATGGGTGTTGAATTTTGTCAAATGCTTTTTCTGTGTCTATTGAGAGAATCATATGGCTTTTGTTTTTGCTCCCATTTATGTGGTGAATAACATTTATAGATTTGTATATGTTGAACCATCCCTGCATCTCTGGAATGAAGCCCAGTTGGTCATGATGGATTATTTTCTTAATAAGCATCTGGATTCGGTTAGCTAGAATTTTGTTGAGAATTTTTGCATCTATATTCATAAGGGATATTGGTCTGCAGTTTTCCTTTTTTGTTGTGTCCTTTCCTGGTTTTGGTATCAGGATAATATTGGCTTCATAAAATGTGTTGGGGAGGAATCCATCCTTCTCGATATTGTGGAATAATTTCTGCAGGATAGGCACCAGTACTTCTTTGTAGGTGTGGTAAAATTCGGGTGTGAAACCATCTGGTCCAGGACGTTTCCTTTTTGGAATGTTTATTATTGCTGTTTCAATTTCAGTCCTTGATATTGGTCTGTTCAGGAATTCTATTTCTTCCCGGTAGCGTAGGGAGGCTGTGTGTTTCTAAAAATTTGTCCACTTCTTCCACATTTTCCAGTTTGTGTGCATAAATGTTTTTGTAATATTCATAAATTATATCTTGAATCTCCGTGGCATCAGTTGTGACTTCTCCTTTTTTGTTCCTGATGGAGCTTATTAGAGATTTTTCTTTTCTGTTTTTTGTTAGTTTAGCCAAAGGTGTGTCAATTTTATTTATTTTTTCAAAGAACCAACTTTTTGTTTTATTATTCTCCCGTATAGTTTCCCTGTTGTCAATTTCATTCAGTTCTGATTTCATCTTATTAATTTCCGTTCTTCTGCTGGGTTTGGGGTTGGCCTGTTCTTCTTTTTCCAGTTCTTTGAGTCAATTCATTAGGTTGTCTATTTGTGATCTTTTTTTACTTTTAGATATAGGCATTTATGGAAATAAACTTTCCTCTCAGGACTGCTTTGGCTGTGTCCCACAGATTTTGATAACTTGTGTCACCTTTGTCATTTAGTTCAAAGAATCTTTTGATTTCCATCGTTACTTCCTCGTTTATGAAGGAATCATTCAGCAGAAAGTTGTTTAACTTCCATGACTTTGTGTAGAGATGAGAGTTTTTGTTGGCGTTGATTTTTGTTTTTATTCCACTGTGATCTGAGAAGATGCATGGCATGATTTCTAATGGCATGATTTCTATTTTTTTAATTTTTTTGAGACATGCTTTATGTCCTAGAATATGGTCAATCTTAGAGAATGTCCCATGAGCTGATGAGAAGAATGTGTATTCAGTGGTTTTTGGGTAGAATGTCCTATAAATGTCATTCAAGCCCATTTATTCTAGAGTTCTGTTTAAGTCCATTATTTCTTTGTTAATTTTCTGTTTGGAGGATCTGTCCTGTGCTGTCAGTGGGGTGTTGAAGTCTCCAACTATTATGGTGTTGCTGTCTATTAATTTGTTTAGATCCAGTAGAGTATGCTTTATGAATCTGGGTGCACCTAAGTTCAGTGCATACATATTTAGAATTGTTATGTCTTCTTGTTGAACTGTACCCCTCACAGTTATATAATGACCCACTTTGTCTTTTATTACTTTTGTTGATTTAAAAACCAAGTTATCTGAGATCAAAATTGCCACACCAGCCTTCTTTTGGCTTCCATTTGCTTGAAATATTGATTTCCACCCCTTTACTTTGAGTCTAAATGCATCCTTGCAGGTTAGATGCGTTTTCTGAAGACAGCAGATGCTTGGCTTGTTTTTTTATTTTACCCATTTGGCCAGCCTATGTCTCTTGAGAGGGGAGTTCAAACCATTCACATTTATTGAGAGAACCGATAACTGGGGTGAATTACAGTTCATTCTGTTGGATTGCATTTTGTTGCTTTGTTTTCACTCTTGAGCCACTGTGGAATCTAGCCTTTGATCTTTACCTTTTGAGTGGTTTCACATTCGAGAGTGTTTATTGTGCTGATCCTTGTGTAATTCTGTTTTGAGCACTTCTTGGAGAGCTGGTCTTGGTGAAGTCCCTCAGTCTTTGCTTATCTGAGAATGTCTTTATTTCTCCTTCATATATGAAACTTAGTTTAGCAGGGTACAAGATTCTAGGCTGGGCATTATTCTGTTTCAGAAGAGTGAGAATGGGGCCCCAGTCTCTTCTTGCTTGTAGGGTTTCAGTTGAGAAATCTGGTGTTATTCTGATGGGCTTTCCTTTGTATGTTACTT